>CAODLS012649135.1:0-16017 GCA_948243855.1 Flueggea neowawraea
TTGTCCAGATATT
The DNA here is from genome assembly GCA_948243855.1 of Flueggea neowawraea. NCBI lineage: Eukaryota > Viridiplantae > Streptophyta > Magnoliopsida > Malpighiales > Phyllanthaceae > Flueggea > Flueggea neowawraea. The sequence goes on from CAODLS012649135.1 coordinate 14, forward strand.
AGATTTTTTGTTGCCTCCTGATATGTTGAAAATAACATGTTCTTTTTGTAATGGAATTATTCATTCTTGCTTCCTTTGTAAAATTTTCAATTGGTTTGATATGGTGCAGGCCACAGGGAAGTGATTGTGGTATTGTGAATGTGAATATACCAACAAATGGTGCTGAAATTGGCGGCGCTTTTGGTGGTGAGAAGGCCACTGGTGGTGGCCGTGAAGCAGGAAGTGATTCTTGGAAGCAGTACATGCGACGCTCAACTTGGTAATACTTGCTTTCCTTTATCATGCAAATGCACGCACATGCACACGCACACTCATAAACTCTTCGATGTAACTTCCTATCTTGTAATCATATGAAAATCTGGATACAAGATATCATATATTAGCAACTGGACATGTATGTTTAGTGTTTTTGGCTGATATCTGACAGTACAATCAACTACGGAAATGAATTACCATTGACTCAAGGAATTAATTTCGGGTAGAAATCCACATCAAGAGGAGGTATGGTAATGCATTTCTAGCATATCTAGATTCATATTTTTACAAGAACACACGTATTGCTCGCATTTTATGTGTTTTTGGCTCGTAGGTATAATCCATCTATTCGCTGTAGCTAAAAAGAATGCATCACTGCGGCGGGATGACAAACCTTTTGGAAGCAGAAAACTAGAATAATCAAAATAAGATGTCCTCCTTTCTTTTGTCAATGTAGACATATTTGTAATGAGTATTGAAATAAAGTAAATCAATGTTAATTTATGTTGCAGATATTGTAAGTGAAATATTGGGTCTCAATACACAATGAAATGACAATTCAAGAGGGGTGAATTGGATATTTAGCAAGTTTGAAGTTGTTAAAAATCTTTTGCAAATTAAACAAATAACAGAGTTTTTTTCAAACGAAAATTAAAGTTAAATGTGGAAGCTCTGAAAAATCAATTAACACTCAATAATATAATTCAAATGTAAAATGAAGAGAGAAAGGGAGATAGAAATTAAAGTTCAATATTTATAGTAGTTCGGTTCTCGTGACCTACGTTTATTTCTCTAGATCTACTAGAGAATTTCAATTCATTAACTCTCACTTTCGGGTGGAAGGAAACTATTTACACTATTTGTTTTTGCGGGATCAACAAGCAAACTATTATACTTTGTTTTTGTGGGCTCAACAAGAAAACTGTTATTACTTATTTTCAGGACAAACAAAGCAAACCAATCTACTTGTTTTAGGAACGAAACAAGCAAATTAAAACTTTAATTTTCTAAGACTTATTAGAAAACCTATTTACCCTCGAGCAAACAATCTTGCTTGATATAAAATCAACCCAATGGTGTAATTGATTAATGCTCACACAAACTCAACGGTATGATAACAAGTAAATAACTCAAATGGGTTAGAAAGGTGGAGAAAAGAGAAACAATAATAGCAAAGCATAACAAATGACTCTCTTATCGTCTTTCTCCTATAGGACGTCTATTTATAGTCACTCTTAGAAATATAGTCGTTGGAAGCCTCGAAGTAGATGTTGTGAGAGAGAGAGAATTCTGATTTTAATTGACGTCACATGTGTCTTCAATAACCAGCGTGCGTTGTTAGCCATCAACGTGCTTTGTTAAAATTGCATTGCTTCTGGTTGAAAAGCGTCTTTCATTAACGTGCACTGATGATCATTAATGTGCCTTGATAAATTTTTCATCGTTATTTATTTCACTTACAATTGGTATCAAAGCTTGTGCTCTTGAAATTTATTTTTGGCTTAACATCTGAAGAGTCAAAGATCCCAAAAAATGACATTTTTAAACGGTTTGCTATGAGTGTAATAAACTGGGTCATACTAGACCAGATTGCCCTCATTTGAAGAAGCATAGCAAAAGGAAGAAAAAAGATCTATTGATAATGATTCAAGTTCCAACAGTGATGATGAAGTTAGAGGAATGTGCTTGACAACCCATGCAAATGTGGTACCCTGCCCTTGAACTCAAACTCGCTTTTGCTTTCATTGGCAAATATACATTCTGTTTTTATATTTTGCATGTGTTAATCATCTGTTTTTCATAGGGGGGCATATTTGTTTATTGATTGATTGCATACATTGATTTTTTGTTTTTCAAATGGGGAGTTACATATTTTCCATGTTTTTAATTGATTTCATATATGCACTTGCTTAGGGGGAGCTTAATTTGTGCTTATTAATTCCTTTGTTTGATTGGGGAGATATGTTGTTTTATCATGTTCTCTTTGATGATACAAAAAGAGAGAGAAGAAACATGAATTTGCATGTTATTTTTTGCAATAGTATCATCTTTATTTTAAACATCATGAATATTAATGTGTTGGACTAACCAAGTGACAATGAGTGAAATCCTTGATCAAAATGTTTGTTATTGGTGATTAGATGTTCAAATTCATGTATGGTTTGTCATCATCAAAAAGAGAGATTTTTGAGTTCAGCTTTGATGATGATGAATGCAAAACATCCATAAAAGAGTTGTAGAAGTGCAGAATCTCTGATATGCATCAACAACGCACGTTACTCACTTATAACGCATGTTGATCATGTGTAACATGGCATTAAGGAGCGCTAAGGTGGAACCGAGGGACGTTGAAGAAAACAAAATGGATGACAATCAGATGCGGTGCCATTAACGCACATTGAAGACCATCAACGCACATTGTCAAGGTTCAAGTTGATGAGGAAGACGTTGGTCCAAAATCAACACACGTTGAAAAACAAAGGAGGAATCTTTGAAGAACTGATCAACGCGCCTTAATAATGAACTATGCTCGTAGACGGGATTCTGATGAAAATAAAGCCAAGACTCTCCTTGGAATTTGAATTTGAATATTCCTCGTATAAGATGACATCAGAAATAAAGGAGTGAACTTTGAGAACGACAACGCGCGTTGATGATCATCTGGGTAAAAGTGCATATTTTGGAAAGTGGAGCAAGGCATGTTGATCATTCATCAAGGCATGCTGAAGAATTTATCAAGGCTCGTTAATGGTCATCAAGGCATGTTAATGAAAGACACTTTTCAACCAAAAGCACTACAACTTCAACAAAGCACACTGATGGCTAACAATGCACACTGATCATTGAAGACATATATGAAGAACGTGCTTTGAAGACCAATAGCTCATGTTAATGCCAATGACACCAATTAAAATCAGAATTATCTCTCTATCACAACAGTTACTTTGAGGCTTCCAATGATTATATTTCTAATAGTGGCTATAAATAGACGTCCTATAGCAGAAAGAAGATAAGAGAGTCATTTGTTATGCTTTGCTATTATTGTTTCTCTTTTCTTTATCTTTCTAACTCATTTGAGCTATTTACTTGTTATCATACTATTGGGTTTGTGTGAGCATTAATTAGTTACATCCTTGGGTTGATTTTGTATTAAGCAAGGTTGTTTGCTTGAAGGTAGATAGGTTTTTTTAGTGAGCCTTAGAAAACTAGAGTTTTGGTTTGCTTGATTCGTCCCTAAAACAAGTGGTTTGGTTAGCTAGTTAAGCCCTCAAAAATAGAGGTTTGGTTTGCTTATTTTGTCCTGAAAACAAGTGGTAACGGTTTTCTAGTTGAGCCCGCAAAAACTAGGGTAACGATTTTTTTGTTGAGCCCGCAAAAATAATGTGTAACGATTTGCTTATTGATCCCGCAAAAACAAGTGGTGTAAACGGTTTTCCTCCACTTGGAAGTGAGGAGTTAGTGTATTGAAATTCTCTAGTGGATTTAGAGGAGTGGACGTAGGTCAAGAGGACCGAACCACTATAAATATTGGGCTTTGATTTCTCTCTCCCTTTCTCTCTTCATTTTACATTTGATTTATATTATTGAAACTGTGAATTGGTGTTTTTAGAGCTTCTACATTTAACTTTGATTTTGGTTTGAAAATAACTATATTATTTATTTAGTTTACAATATATTTTTAACAAAGTTTCAAACTTGCTAAATAACCAGTCCACCCCCATCTTGGATTGTTATTCCATTGTGTATTGGGACCGAATATTTCACTTACAAATATGACCATTGTTACCATTCTCTGTCTTCTTATTCTGCTTGATTTTTAGTGATCAGGTCAAGTGGTTGTATGAACTTGTTACAGAAATAGATACATGATCATCTCAAACTTATATGGCTAACATTATTTGAGTAATCTTAGCCAATAATTTTTGTAAAATTATCGTCAAATGATCAGTCGTCCAAGTGATTGTCTTGTTTAACAGTATGTTAAATAATGATGCATTGTATATGATGATATGAGAAAACACAATTGTATGGTTATTGTTTTTGGAAATTTTATTTAATTTATAATTAAATAAATAATTTTATTTTTTTTGGTAACGGATGAGTACTCGTATGGTTAAGGTAAAAAGTACCTTGATGGTTGGGTTGGTTGGATGCGTCCCCTCCCCCCTCCCCTCTTTTTTTTTTTCTTTTTTCAGACTGAAATTCCTTTAAGAAAATCTCATTCACCTTACTCTTTCCATCTTGCTTTCCCTTGCCTAGAGGTAATTACATTTATGGTGCCTAAACTTTGGTAAATGTTACACTGAAGTCCTAAATGTCTCTTTAGTAACGTGGATAGTTTCATGCCTCATTAACATGCCATGTTTGCTTCCAATACGACTGGATTAGCTGAGGTATGTCGATTGAAACATTTAAAGGAGTTTAAGGGTGATGTTGTTACAAAAGAAACATTCCAGAGTTTAGCTTAGCATTTGTCAAAGTTTAGGTACCATACCTCTTAGGAGGTGGTCCAACGGTGTGGGAGTTGTGGCATGTTTGCTTGGTCCTGAGTTCGAACTCTGGGGGAGCGATTTGTGGTTCTTTGTACCATTGAGCTTAGTCAAGTATTAAAACATGATGGATAGTCCTGCAAGACCGTCTAGCTCTTGATGGGTGTTGCAGTCACGGAGACTCAACCATTTTACCGAGTTTGGCCTTCTCATAGTAGCGGGCTTCAAATATTCTGCAGTGAAAAATAATATATGCATGGTCACGCCAGCAAAAATATAACATTATTGATCGCCCCTGACTCTCCTATTTGGTACCAAAAAAAGAGTTTAGGTACCATAGATATTATTAACTCCCTTGCCTATATACTTTTGTTGAAAGTACAACCCAACTCTTTTTTTTTTTGCAAGAGAGCCTAACTCTTATTTCTTGAAAGGAGAAAAAATAGAAATGATGACATATAAATTGATAAAAAGAAATATAAAAGATATTATTATTTTTATATCCTAAAAAATTATAAAAATACCAATTAATTTTTTTAAATAATAAATATCATATTTAATTTTTCAACTTATAAGAAAAAATATTTTTAAATAGATTTTCATTCTAGTTTCCATAACAATACTTGTTAGTTTTAAATAATCATAATAATTATTAAAAGATTAAAAGAATATAACTTTTCTTAAATATATAAGTACAAATATCAAATTTTTATTATATTAAAATATTACTAAATGAATATATTTAATTCTTAATATTTCAGATACTGTGGCCACGCTTTGAAATAAAAGTGGCGAGAATGTAAAATATTTATTTTAAAAATAGGATTAAAAAGAGGACTATTTTTTTTTAGTTAACACCCTTTAAAAGAGATTAAATTAAGATTTACAAGCAAAAAAAAAAGTAAATAAGATTTATAAAATAGATAATGCCAAAGTGGTCTTATATGCTCTTCAAAACAAAAAAGTGGTCTTATATGGAGAAAAAAAAGAGGGTAATAATTCATATGTTCACAACAGTATAAGCATTATTCAAGCATGGCTACAAAAGGAAAAAATGATATCATAAAGTTATATCTGGATTTAATTGCTACAATATGATCACTTTGCCTAGAAAATTGGTCAACTAACAAAAAACTTGCACATACGTTTGTCATGTAGCTTGTTTCCGCACATGTGGCATGCATACATGGCAATCCAAATTCTACACCCGGATCTGACCTAACCCACCACCAACCACAAGTTTGAATTACACACCCTTCATCCTCTCTCTTTCTTTTTTTTAATCTTAAGCCACATAGATGTTGTAGACATTAAAATAAGAGCAATCAACAAGCAACAACAGAAGAACATCCAAAAATCAATACTTTGTTCCTAACTTCCCATAAAGAACCAAAATATAATTCTCGAACACTACAAAATGATTAACCTATTCTTTTCAGTGTTCAGTGCAGTCATGAGCCATTTTTACAGACAAAAAGCATTCAACAGTTGCTATGTACATTCAGAAAAGAACCACAATTTGGAATAACTAAAACTTAAGCCTTTATTTGTTTCAATGGAAAGGAAGAGAAAAGAAAAGAAAAGAAAGAAAATTTAAATTCCTTTTTATTGTTTGTTTCAGTAAAAATGAATGAAAAAAAAAGAAATGAATTAAAATGGATAGAAATGGAAGGAAATTAAGGCTTAATTTTGTTTCTCACCAACTCGGTGAGAAATGGAGGGAAATAAGATTTCCCTTTCATTATTTTCTTTTCCATCGTTTCTTAAGCTTCCAAACAAGGGCTAATCGTCTCTGCCATCAACTTCAAACGCACCACCCAACTCACAAATTCTCCTTCGAAACTGACACAACCGACAATCTCATCTGCTTCAGCAATGCAAAAGCCTTCAATCCTCTGTCTTCTTCCATGTCCTACAAATCCACTGGCCTCCTCATCTCCCCAATCGCTTTGATATCCACTGCTAAACCCTGCTCACGACCTCCTTATTCTTCTTCTTCTTCTTCTTCATTGTACCATTCTTTAATTACTCACACCCCTCATCTATCTTTATCATCTCTTTCTCTCTACACTTTCAATCTCTCTTTTTTCACTTTATCGTCAAGTGCATTCTCTCTCTCTCTCTCCTTTTCTACCAAATCAACACAAAAAGCCACAAAACCCAGTAAACCCACCTGAAATTTGCACCATTATTTGAAAACCCACTTCATATTTGTAACAAGGAAGACGAAAATCCATCATGTTTTTGGTTGCAGAGTTTGAAACAGAGACGATGGGGCTGTTGGTGAGAGAGAGACACGTAACTATTGTTGAGGCTGTTAGATTGACAGAAGGAAGGGGAAAAGAGAAGAAAAGAGAATGGGTATGTGGTATTAATTGTGACTGCTGGTGGGAAAGGAAGAGAGAGAGAGAGAGACGTAGCTGTTGGTGAGGCTGTTGGATTAAAAGAAGGAAGGGGAAAAGAGAAGAAAAGAGCATGGGTATGGGTTTTTACGGGTTAATGTGATTATGGGTTGGTCAGTTTTGTTAGATCAATGGTCATCAACATTAAGTTTCTTTTGAGTTTTGAAGATGTGCAAAATATTTGAGTTGAAGCAAAACACGTTGGAGAGCTCGGAGTTGCGAAACAAGCCACTACAAGTGCTTCACGTACGTCAGAAGTATGTCACGTACGTGAGATAGGGTCTAAAGAAAAGCAGAAGCTACTGGAACCCTCTGAAACCTGTTTCACGTACGTAAGGAAATGTTAACGTACGTGTGTTGTAATTGGCGTACGTCATATATAAGTTCACGTACGCAAAGCTTACTCATGATGATTAACGTACGTGATATTTAAATCAACGTACGTGAGCTGCAAAGATTCTCATGTGACGTACGTGAGAATGACGTAGAAGGATGTAACGACTATAAACAGTCTCCAACGACTAGTTTCTCAACACCAACGGCCAAATGGATTGGAGAAGCTATAAATACATCAAGGAAGGACAGAAAATGTAGATGATCATATGCTTTCAAGGCTAAAACGTTTTTATCATTCCATCACCCCTAAAACACCAAATTCAAGCTAGATAGAAAATTAAGAGCATTGTGTCAATACATGTACTCTACCATAGAGCTTTCATTTTTTTGTAAATGTTTTTTTAAACACTTTGAGAGTGTGGGGAAGGTTGGTTGTGAACCTATGGAAAACAACATTGTAATGGTCTTAGATGTTTGAGCCGTAATCAACCTCAATGAACTTAGAGGTTTGAGTCGTAATCAACCTCAATGGCTTTAGAGGTTTGAGCCGTAATCAACCTTGTTGGCCTTAGAGGTTTGAGTCGTAATCAACCTTGTTGGCTTTGGAGGTATGAGCCGTAATCAACATTGTTGGATTTGGAGGTATGGGCCGTAATCAACCTTGGTGTAAGGCTTTGTTGGATTGAGCCGTAATCAATCTCCGATAGTGAAAAGCCTCAGTGAGACTTAGGTAGTGGAAGTAGGCATGGTTGGCCGAACCACTATAAAAATCTTGGTGTTATTTTTCTTGCCTCACTCCAACTCGTTTTTGCTCTCCAAACTTAACCAAGGCATCCCCGAAAAATTCTCCAACAAGTTTTGGGTCTGGTCAGATCGGATGTGGAATTTTAAGTCTGCTATGTGTGAGGAAACAAGCCACGTAACAAACTTACATGACAATTTTTTGTTTAATCGATATATTTTCTAGGCAAAATAACTGCGTTGAAGAAAAAAAACAGGTGTGATAATCCGGTAACATTTTTGTCTTTATGATCAAGTTGAGCAATGACTAAACTTTTCTTACCATAGAAATTATTAACACAAAAAAATGAACTTGTTGTCTCGTCTTTTTTTTTACACTGAAAAGAACTTGTCTATTGAGATTTACAAAAGAAGACATTAACGGTGTATTTAGTATAAAATAAATATAAATTTCATTTCACTTACAAAGGAATTAAAATCTATAAAAGCCTAGATTTATCTTAAACTGTTATACGCTATATCAAACATTGGTATCAGAGTTACAATTTTCAGGTCTATCATTGAATTCCATGCAAGAAAGCAAATACACCAAAGATGCCTATGGAGAAGGCATTATTCTACCTCTAAGCGAACTCGAAGGAGGAGGAGGAGGCAACTTTGCAGTCACAGTTGGTTTCGGAACCCCGAAACGTGACTTCACCTTGCTCTTTGACACAGGAAGCGATGTCTCATGGATTCAGTGCCAACCTTTTGTCTCTGGTTGTAATAACCAACAACCCATATTCGATCCTTCTAAGTCTCAACGACCACATTGCGCTAATAGTGGTCGATGCAGCTTCACTGTTAATTACAACAACGGGTCGTTCTCAACTGGGTATTATGCAAACGACACTCTGTCCTTCATATCCACTGATGTCTTAGAAGGGTTCGTGTTTGGTTGTACCCAAAATATTGGTGGCGATTTTACTGGCACATCAGGGGTTTTATGCACTGGTAGAGGAGACTTTTCTCTAATGGCACAAACTGACACAAATTTTCTTGGCGTATTTTGTTATTGTTTTCCAGCGAGTCAAGACTCAAAAGGGTATCTTGCGTTTGGTGTCCAAGCATATGAAGTTTGCCCAGTACTTGATCCTAATAAGATGCTTAGTCTAACAGTTAACCCAAACCAAAATGGAGTTACCCAATATTTTGTTAAGCTCACTGGCATAACCATAGGCCAAAAGAGACTGAATTCTATAATTGTTGGGTCTCCGTTGAATGCTATAATTGACTCTGGAACCGTCATTACTACGTTGCCTTCTCTGGTTTATGCAGATCTCAGGTCTGAATTCCAGAACATAATGTCACAGTACCCCGTTGCACCAGGAGACCGATTGTTGGACACATGTTACAACCTTCAGGGTGTTAAAAATTGGACATCACCTGAGATGGTAATGCATTTTGAAGATTCACTTTATGTCAAATTGGACCCTTCTGCAGTTACATTGAAAATCAGTGATTCTCAGGTTTGCTTGGCTTTTGCGGGAAACAAAGATGCAAGTGATTTGACCATTATCGGCAATCACCAGCACCGAGAGCTCAATGTTCTGTATGATACCAATAATAAGCTGTTAGCTATTAGCCCTGCGAGCACTGGTTGCACCATCTGACGTTGCTGATGCTACAGCTTCATATTTGTTAAGGACAAAGCAAGATGCTATTGCTTAGTTCTCTTTTGGTTGAATTGAATCCTTAGTGTCATATTTATTTTCTTTTTGTTAGTTAAAGTGTAGTTGAAGCTTGAATTTGTGAACTATCAGTCCTCAACACTTTCCAGAAATCAGAATTTAAAAGTACAAATAGCTAAAATATGAATAACAATGTCAACGAACTGTTGGTTAGTGGTCGTTGCCATGACAATTTAGTCAATAACTACAAATAATATGTATTCCTATCCTTATACGTAATTAGCTACACCCTCCCGCCTCAAACTCATTTCTCCCACCCCCAACATCATAAACAACCTCAAGAGTTTTTTGTTGCATATTCCCAAATATTGCCATGTCACATTACATTTTATCTTTTCATCACATATTTTTATAGTGAGAGCTCAGTTTTCTACAAGTCGTTCTACTCACTTCACGTATTAACCACGTGAGAGCTTGATTTCTCGACAGCTTTTCTACTCACGGTTTAGCTATTCGTTGCACGTCTTTGGTGAGAGACAAAATTTTGACAAGCTTTCTACTCACGCGATCTTAGCAATGTCTTATACTTTCCTGCACGTGTAAATGGTGAGAGTCCGATTTCTCACAAGTTTTTCTACTAATGTTGTGTTTTAGCGGTTTCAATATGGTCATTCGTGTGTTGACGATGAGAAGCCAATTTATTGGCCTTGAGACTCATGCCACTTTCTAACACTTTTTGTTACATGAGCCCGATTTCCCGTAGGCCTTTATCGTTTTGTGTGGCTAAGCACCCAGCTTGTATTAACCTGTTCTTTATTCAGAAGAGTAGTTATTATGGATGAGAGATGAAAAATGAGCATGTTATTTATCCAGAAACAACAAATTACACAAAAAAAATGTAAACAAAAAACTTAAAAAATTCAATTTTCATCACCGCGAAAAGTACGACTTAACGGACAAAGCCTAGTATTTCGAGAGACCGTATTCTTAATCAATGGCTGGGCGAGCAGACTCATCATCTAAGGGAGGAGTCTGTCTCTCATTCATCCTTCCTTGCCTTATTTGGTCCATATGCTCCCTTGTCTGCACTTCAACATTGCACTTCTCGAATTAAGGCCTCAATTTGTTTTTTTAGATCGCGACACTTGTTTGTGGAGTGCCCATTAGTTGCATGAAATCGATAATAAGCTTCCACGTTCATGCCTACTAGCTTATCTGTCCTCCGAGGGAACTCGAGAAGTCCCGACCTCTCGATAGCAGCTAAGATGTTGGATCTGGATTCCGTCAAAAGATTGAAGTGAATGAACATAAGCTTAGGTGACTTCTTTGACTCCACCTTGCCTCTTTTCTTGTCTTGTGCTAGCTCATCATCCTTATCCTTATGTTTTTTATCATTATCATCTTTAATCCCCACTATCTTCATGACCTCGGCTTGCAGGATATATTTGTTAGCACGAACGAAAAGGTCCGTCAAGGTCTTTGGTTGGTCTAAGGACAACAACTCATCTAGTTGCACCAATCGTGTCCCTTGCAATATTGCGGCTACTGCCACTCCAGGTTGCAGATCATGGGCTTCAAGAGTGGCGTTCCTGAATCTATCCACGTATTGCCGCATGGTCTCCTTCTCACTCTGCCTAATGCTCAGCAAGTACGTGGCATCCTGAAAAGTTGCATTTCATGCATGTTTTAGGTTGCATTTTGCATTGGTTTTACATGTCAAATTGTTGTTATCCTTGTGTTTTATGTTATTTTTAATTTCATTGTTTTTAGGTGAATAGGTGAGAAAATGATGAAAAACAACATTGTTTTGGTCAAGAGGTGGGTTCGGACCGCATTATGCCATGACCATGTCGTATACACTGTGACCATGGCAGAAATGCTGAATTAATTACAGAAGATGGGCTGCGTGTTTTGGACATCTAAGCCCATTAAACCTGACGTGTCAAGGATGATTTTAAGGCCTTTCTACTTCAGTTACTTTTTTGGAACAATTAATTAGGATTATTTTAATTATTATTGGATTTTGAGTAAAGTTAGAATTTGAGTAGGGTACAAATACTCTCTTAAACTCTTTATTCATCATCTTTTAGACGTGACAGAGGAGGAGCACGACCAACAACTCTTTTCTTTTGTATTTAGCATGTTTATTCTCAATATGTGTAACTAAACTCATATCTAGTCAATGTATTTTCAATGTTCGATCTAAGTAGGTTGTGAGACTTATATTTTTATATGTTATTGAGTATTTTTTCAATTCTTGTGCCTTATGTGTTTTTATTATTATTTGTGTTGAGTGCTCAACGTGGCCAGTTGATTAGTTGATCGTATAATATACTACTATTTATGATTGATAGAGCATGTCTTCTAATATAGGTAACGACTAACTTATCTGTTTGTCGTTGCACATATTTCATGTTATGGAATTGAATGATTTGGTCTAAATGATCTGCGACGTTTTTTATTTCATTAGCTAGGATAGGGGTCTCTTTGGTTCTTACTGCTTTCATTAGGTTAAACCTTGTTAGTGCGTCTCGGGATTGTCTAGTTGGTCATCCCAAGGCTATCGATAAAGTAAGAAGGGATTGGTTATTTGAGTGTGTCATCAGTAACTATAATGATGTCTATTTGAATACTCAATAATCATTTCTAGTGTCGATGATCAACTCGTTGGTTTGTACAGAGAAGTACTTTGGTCAGGCTTTGTTATTATTAATTTCCTCTTGACTGCCTTCTGATTCTCTCTACATTAATTTACTACTTTTGTTTCTTTTGATATTTAATTTTTGTTCTCTATGTTAAATCTCTTGTTTATTTTGTTGCTTTTCTATCAAATAAATAAGTTTTACCAATTTCTGTGGATTTGACCTTGCTCACTACTATATATAAAATCCTTATTTTTTAGTAGGAATTAATTTTGTTGGATTGACACCCGTCACATCCTTTTTCCTTATGATGTTGATGATAAAAGCATTGATGAACTCTTTCCTGAGCTGCTCAAAGCAAAATAGCGACGTCTTCTTCATCCCGTTGAACCAAGAACAAGCGTGGTCTTTCAACGTTATTGGGAATACACAGCACATTATGGCGTCTTTCCGTCCATGTAAAAGCATGGTGGCTTCATAGTTCTGGATGTTCTCATAAAGGGTCCTCCTTTGGCTATTAAATCGGTAATTGTGAAAATTTGAACTTTGGTGGAAGTGGTTTTCTCATGATCTCTTTGGTGAATGAGACCCTCGCCCTCTGTTGTTCTTCCTCTATAGGGACCAACTTCTTCTATTCAATGACCTCCTCGATGATCTTCTTCATGTATGTCACTTCTCTAACATTCAATGAGGATTGAGGCTTGGCTTCGATCTTCCTTGGTGGAACTCGAAGATCCCCTTTACAGGTAATTTCCCCCACTTCATGATAGTTCTTATTCTTGATCTTAACTCGAGCTTTGGGCATTGAGGCATCAACGTGCTCTTGTCGAAGTGGAGGATTTGATGTTCCAAGGAAGTCGACGATGGCTTTCTTGCAGAACGTCATGTCTTCTTGTTGTTTCTCCATTTCGAGCATAGGCAGGTGGGTGGAAGGACTGCTTAAGGAAGAAACTGCTGGAACAAGGCCGCCATCTTGCCTAGAGCTATCTGGTTCTACTCGTTTTACTTCCTCAACATCTAGTAGTCGGCGAGTAGAGCGGTACGAATAACAGTTCCCAACGCTACCGCTTCAACTCCAGCACCAACTCCTCTCGTTTCCTCCTCATGGTGTCGACTTAATGAGAAGGTGTTTGCACCATAGTGAATGTCATAGATGCTAATGATAAACTTCTTCTTGAACGTCGACAAGCAAGGCTTTTGGTTCAATTTTCCTACAGACGGCGTCAATTATTATTACCTCAATTCTAACAACAATAAAAGAATGAACACGAATGATTAAAAACTTGAACGACACCTCGAAATCTGCTAGTACAAAACACGATGAGGTTGGGTTGCTTTCTGAGGAAATTTTCGATGCTCAAGTCAGTAGGTATTTGGACATAGTTATAGTGCGTGTAGTCAGTAATGCATACCTCTACAAGTTGTTCCCCACGCCTATTTGTAGAGTTTTAATTTAATGAGTAAGAGTACATATTTCATGACGTTTTCTATTGATGACGTGTTGTAATATTTTTTTTTATAATCGGTATTGAATGCACTTAATGACCATGTCACATCACTCTTAAACTTTGTTATCAGTCAAATATTAAAAATCTGTTAAATTTGTGAGGTGTCATTTCTCTTTTTTAAAAAAATAAAAATTTGCTCGATTAAAGGAGCTGATAACACTCAATAATTTGAAACTGTAAGGGTCCACTGGAAAGAAACATTTGGTTTTGTGTTCCAATTTGTAAAGTCAAAGTCTTCGCTTCTTATTTCTACAGAATTGATTTCTCCCCTGTGAATATTCATACCTTGTCCCTTGACATTACCAATTTTAGAGTATAAATCGGTTGTAATTGAGATGAGTGACAATTTCACCAAAATGTCAATCCCAACTGCTATTTTATCTTTCTTTATGCTCTAATTCTCTACATTTCTTGGAACAAATTGTTCGTTTACGCGATCACACAGTTACCAAATCGCCATTACCATGTTGCAGAAACAAAGCTGTCTGCCGCAACTTCAACCTGCACTACAGGTTACTTTTTACAACAAATTCTTAAGTCTTTTGTCCCCCCTTTTCTGGAATTGAAAGATATTCGTGGCTGAATAGCTAATTTGGCTTATGCAGAATCAAATTACTTTTATCTCAATGCATATCTTCAAATTTTTCTTTCTTTTCAGTACATGAACAACAATTGAAGGGTTTAAGAATAACCCATCAATATGGACCTTGTTCACCACTTGGGAAGAAACGCTCATCCCCTGATTCCAAGCAAATTCTACTACAGGACCGAATCAGAGTCCACTCCATCAACTCCATAACCACCAACCTTCACTATTCTTTAGACGATCATGGTGAAGGAACTAAGCTCCCAATTTTCGGCCGTTCACTTGGCGCCGGAAATTATCTCGTCACAGTTGGTTTAGGCACGCCAAAACAGGGCCTAACTTTTTTTTACGACAGGCAGTGAGATCACTTGGGTCCAGTGTGAGCCATGTTCAATCCGTTGCTATCACCAACAAGACTCCATTTTTTACCCTTCCAAATCCACATCTTTCTCCAATGCCACTTGCACTAGTAACTCCAAATGCAACTACGCCGTGACTTACAATGACAAATCATACTCCAATAGTTATTTCGGCAATGACACTCTGACAATTTCACCTGCTGACACATTTCCTAGATTTCTCTTCGGTTGTGGGCAGAACAACAGTGATGGGTTTGGTGGTGCAGCAGGTTTGTTAGGCCTAGGTCAAAGTAGTGGTCTTTCACTTGTGTCTCAAACTGCTGTGAGTTATGCACAAACTTTTTGCTACTGTTTACCTGCCACAGAAAGCTCGACTGGGTATCTTTTATTTGGTTTACAGGCACTAGAAACTTGCCAAACCAACAATTTCACACCTTTAATCAGTAATCCGGATATCCAATCTCCTTACTTTGTCAATCTTCTGGGATTTACACTAGGCAACCAAAAATTTTACAGTTTTAATGGCAAGTTTTCATCACTAAGTAACACAATAATTGACTCCGGAACTGTAATTACTCGTCTGCCTCCATCTGCTTATGTGGTGTTACGGTCCATGTTCATGGAAGCAATGCGGTTATACCCGGTTGCTACAAAATTGTCGAACCTTTTGAACATTTGTTATAACCTTAAAGGGTTGTACAATGATTCGATAATTCCAACTATGGTTTTGCATTTTGATAAGGTTGATGTGAGATTGGAGGCGTCAGCGCTTGTATGGAGAGAAGATGGTGATTCCCAGGTTTGCTTGGCTTTTAGTGCGAATGGTGATGGGAAGGAATATGCGATTCTTGGTAATCATCAACAGAGAACATTGAATTTGCTGTTTGATATTCAGGAGAGGAAAGTTGAGTTTGGGACTGGAAGTTGTGGCAGCTGATTTATAATTTTTTTTATCAACAAAAAGGGAGTCGGGGGCGAACAGTGGTAACATACTTTGCTGGACGTCACTATGCAG
>CAODLS012649697.1:0-14627 GCA_948243855.1 Flueggea neowawraea
GAATAGCATTGCATTCTTAATTGATGTTCTTCTCTTATATGGTTTACTTGTGATATATTGGGCTGATTGTATATATGATACCTTATTAGATATTCTTTGATATTTGTTGGGTTCCTCATTGAGTTGCGACTCATATAAAGCGCAAAATTCTTCCAGGTATCAGAGACTAGCTTTTAAGTCGATTTGCGGCCTTGTATATACACCAGCACGACAGAGGTCGGGATGCCGCGATCACTCTCTCTCTCCATCACACATGTGCATATAGGGTGTTAGAGGATGAGATCCTAACAGCTCATCAAGTTTTCTACCAAGTCTGCTAGACTTGACTTGTATTATATGTTATATATTACATTTTGACGAATTTTGATACTTTAGTCATAGTTGTGTTGGTAACTTGTACTTGCTGTAATCTCGTTGTTATATATATGCAAATGATGTTATATGTTACCGAATTATGTAAATATATGATATATAGGTGTGGGTGTTACACGTCAATTGCATAAATCACCTAAAAATGTGAAGTAAACAAACAATTAAACAAAAAGAAAGGAAAGATCACAACTAGCAATGCTGTTCCCAGCAATGGCGCCAAAAACATGACCGGTGTTATCGCAAGTGCACGATATTCGATGAAGTAATAAAACATTTGGAGTGTTCCAAAGGTGCCGAACCCATATGGACGAGACTAAATGTGATCATTTCTTGAAATAAAAAAAAAATGCAAGAAAAGTAAATGAGTTGATTTTTTTGGTATTTTTAATAATCTAAAACAAGAAAATAACAAACAAAACAATAGAAACGTTAGGATTTTGAGACTTCCACCAAGACTCCTAATTACTACATTTATGAATGGTTTAAGGGACTGAGTGTTCTCTCGCTATTATCGCCTAAAGTCTCTTTCAAATTCATCTAGGCTATGACTACATTTATTAGGAGGGTCCTTTCGGCCTCATCTAACTAAACTAGACTCATTAGGTTCATTTGAGAATTTCATCGAACACCTTGTAGGCAATAATATGTCTATTACTTAACCTAACAAGTTTAATGCATGTCAACCTTACCTAATCTTCTTCTTTCAGTCTTCAACTAGGCTTGTTAAAACTACCATTATGTTGGCCAAACACAAAAATAATCAAATCATACATGTCATTAAATCAAATCCAACAAGGCTACAAATACAAGATTCAAGCACAACAAAATCTCTATAAATATGTCATTCAAGCACAAGAGAATAATACTATGAATATGTCAATGAAGAACATGAATCCCCTTCATAAATATAGCAAAAACATGTCAAGGTTTACATGTCTAAGTCCTAACAAAAGATTCATCTACCATGTTTATGTATAACAAAATATGACAATAAACATCAATATAAAACATGATAACAACTAAAGATAAGAAGGGAGAAGAGGTAAAACAGATGTAGAAAACGCCTCTCTAGGTAGCCTTAAAGAGAAATCTCCTATCTTCAAGTCCAATCTCCTTCTTCTTCTTTGAAACCCTAACTATGTTTTTACAAAATAAAAGAGCGAATGAAAGAAAATAAAAGTGGTCTTTCAAGTGAATGAAAGATGTGAGAAATGTTGTTAAGAGGGGGTATTTATACCTTTTTACATGTCTTGAAACCCTAGCAACAATGTTCCAAAAATTCCCTTAAGTGTATGCCTTTTTTCCACCAAAAATAGTCCAAACCGCCACACATTTTGACCATCAGATTGTGGGCCATGGGCGGCCCCATGGCCGTGGCGTTCGCCACGCAAAACGCAAATGTGGGTGGCCACTCTCGGCCTTCCAGTACGCTCCTCACAACGGTCTGGCCCACGACCGTGGCCTTCACCACTATGGTCGTGGTCCACTGTTTTGCCCGTTTTCACTTCGATTTTTCACTCCTTTTTCACCTTTCATTCCCAATTCATACAAAACATTTCCAACTTAAACAAAACACAAAAAATGTATAAATATGACATTAAACACCTAAACATAGGATGAAAATACATAAATTCTTGCCTGATTAATAGTGTAATTTTAGGATATATCAACAAACCAAATCTAAAGAGAGCAACGAGGAAGAGATTAAGATCTATGGGGATGAGAGAAAGAAAGATGAGATGGAAGTCGAGGAGGAGACCGGAGGAGAGGAGAGTAGAGTTGATAGAGAAGGAGCGACAAAGTGAAGTTACTGACTGAGCGGCTAGGGTTTATGTATAGCAGGAGAAAGAGATGGGAGAGAAACAAGGTGTGAGAGAGGGGAGAGGAGAGAGAAATGGATGAGAGAGAAATAAATTAATAAAATGAGATGAAAAATTGGATTTTTATTTGATTGGATATGGTATTTTCAAGAACTAAAGTTTAAAAAATGGCATGTAACTAAACTAAACTTAAAAATGTGTTATTCTACTAATTATCAAACTAAGGATGATTTTTATCAAAATCTAAATTTCATTTGAGACATATGACATAATTAAGTCTGTATTTTATAGTCATTGCTTTAAGCACTAAGTACATAGGATTAAGCATTATGCTTTTTTACTAATAAGATTTTTTTTAACAATGAGGATAAGGACTTTAACTAACATGATTAATAGCAATTAATAGATATTACCATTGATAGCTAAGTTTTAGCTGAGGAACTAATAATTCATGTGATTTAATAAAAGTTAAAAATAATAGGATTTTTAAAAGCAAAGATAATTTATACATGTTCTTTATTTTTTTTTATATTTGTACATTTATACGTAATATAAATTTAAAGAACGAAATCATATTCACAATAACACATATGCATAAAAAAATTTCTAGTATTGTATTTGATTAATTTAAATTTTCTTAAGTGCGCACACACACTAATTCAAAAGAAAAAAAATCTTAGAGAAAGAGAGTACTGTGTTTATTTTTGGTCTTCGAGTATAAGAGGTTTCCTGTTCTAGTTGATTAGTTTGAACTTTGAATTGAAAAATTATTTCTTTTATTTGTTTTACTGTATATGGAAAGGAAATTTAAATTAAATCGTAAAGAAGCATAATATAAAAAAACTTGAAAGAACGTAAATAACATAAAATGAAATAATACAATCCTAAATGCTTACTTGTTCAGCAGGAGAATTTATGAGATCTGCCATGTGTCCTAGCAAATAAATGAGCTATTGAAAATTAAATACAATAAAATTGAAAGGGAAGACTAAAAAATAAGTAAATTGCAAGAAAACAAATTGCAAGGGTTTTTGGTCTTTGATGTGTGTCCTTACACAATTCTTTCTTTACATATTTATACTAAGGCATCTTGACAGTTGTTTCCTAAGTTTTCGCTCCATTATCTGTGTGCAATGACCACTACCCCTATTTTCTTGTAACTTCTCATATTTTTATAACTTCCTCAATAGTGGATATATCCACCTTCCCATGACGACCGCTTTCTTTGGACAAGATGTGTTCAGTATTGGTGTTTTATCCTCGAGCTCATTTTCCTTCCAACCTTAGTTAGGTTCCTACTACATATTTGTAGTCTTGGACTCGGGTTGGTTTTCTTGAGCAGTGATAAATAGCCAGTCCTAGTTTTGTTGCTTGAGGTTGGATGAATTCTGGTTCATCAGATATCCTTGGGAACATTTAAATCTCTTCATGCATGCATACTCCTAATAAATGTGTGAGGATTTGCACCTATTTTTTCATCATCCATTTGCACGCATCTCGCATTTATTATCCACAGTGACGATGTTACCCAATTATGACATGTGTCCATCTGATTAAATGCACCTAACATATGACTTGCGAGAGGATCGAAGAGACGTGACTACACGTTTCTCATTTACCCATGTTTATCATCATTGCCTAGGTTTTTTTTACTTCCTATAAATAATCCGCCACTACTACTTATTTACGCATTCACCTACCTCTTTGTCTTGCTACACTGTTCTTCTATGTTCTTGATTTTGCAAGCTCTCAATCAAAACTACTATGATTTCCTTATTTAACGATCTCCAATGTCTTCCACACCTTCCTCCCTAATGCAACGCCTCACTGTCAAATGAGTTGGTGATTGTGATTTTCTTACTCAAAATGTATTTGCCGATCCTCAATCCTACTCTAGGTTAGGCTTGATTCGTGTTCTTGAGGAGGAAGTCCCATTCATCTCCAAAGAAACTCAGGAAGCACCTATCTACACCGTCTATTCTGTTGCTGACTTCCAGTTGGCCCCAAAACAGCTCGAGAAAATGTCCACGCACTTCTCCCCTACAAAAAACAAGGGCATTCTTCTTAATGGTGATATTGAGAGGACAACCTTGGTCCATAAATGGTCGAACTACACCCTAAAGAATTCAATAACTCCTCCAAAATCATATCAACATTGAATGAATGAATCGCATTCAACGAGCCCTGAGATCTTGAGAAGACAAAATGCTCATCGGTGTGCTGGAGGGGTCCTCGACAATCAAGTTCTCATTTAACTGGCCCTTTATTAGTGCCTTAGTAAGTTTTTAGAATCCTTTGTCTAGGTTGTCGTATTGGCTCGTCCAGTTGTGGAGGGAGGCCTATTTTTCGAGTGTTACTGGATGACCAATTTGCAAAAGAAATGGGAAATGAATAACCTGATCTTGGTGGACAAGTATATAGATTACATGAGAAATAAAGATGTGGTGTGACAAAGAGTCACTCCTGAGGATTGGTTTCCATACGCATCCTTTCTTGCCAATAGCCTCAATTATATTCTCTTTAACATCGGGCTTTCTGACTGAGCTTCGCTAATTTGGAATTTTATTCTATGTCCCCCGAGAGCTTCCCCTTATAGTTTCTACTCTGAGTGAATTTTATGTTGGTGTTGAATAATATATCCCCAACCTAGGCAGCCGGCAGTTCGAGCATGTGTAAGCAATTCCTTATCCCTTCATCTGAACCATCAATCATGGGATCAATTTGATGACAAAGTTATCTACAACAACATAGTCCTAGTTAGACTTCATCGGTTTGAGAGGTATGATTCGTAGCACCCTCTTTCTAAGAAAATTATTCGCTGCGTGGGATCGAATTGAGCCTTCCAATCCCTATGGGAGAGTTTTGGGCACTCCAAATTTATTGAAGGTTCTTCTTTTCCTCGAGATAAATCTCAGAGATAGATAAGTATCTATCTATTGTTTCCTTTATTGTGTTAAATATTTTTCCCTTATATTTTTTTACTTGTGGCAGAGTTAAAGTAATTGCTTGAGAAAGCTTGGCAGGAGGAGTAGTAATTTTTTTTAACTTACAGTTTACTCATTTGTTGTTGGCACAACCCTAAGTAATTTGCTTGATCAAATTGAACAATCAAAGTTTGAGACTCAAGGGCTTGTAGCACCTTGAGGTACTGGGGCTAGCTCGAAGGTAGACTTTGAATCATTCGAACTTGAGTTACTTGCTATGGTGTAGATGAGTATTGCTCGTATAATCAATAATTCAATCGTTACTCATACTCAACCATTATTCATTATTCTCTAAGCAAGTCAAGAAATTGATGTGGCTCCGAATTCGGCCACCCTCTTTTTGAGTGATACCGAGCAAGAAGCAGGCTCCCCACTTATTCTAGGTATCCTTCCGAGGGAAGAAGGTAAAGATATCTATCGAGAAGAGCCTAAAGGAATGACCACTGCACCACTCGAGACCGAAACTACTGACAATCGTATTCTTGCAAGCTCACAAGAATCGATAAAGTTTTAATCCTCACGTATTCCTCGGGTATCGAATCCTCAAAGAACGTGAATAATTGTGAACAAAACCTAAAATAGAGACAAGAAAAAACATGTTTGATTTTGGGATTTTTGGGTAGTTGAAAGAAAACACAATGCAAGCAATAAAAACTAGATGCTAAAATGACGAAATCAATAAGGAAAAAGCGTTAGAGCTTCAAGATTTTGGCTAAGGAATTCAGTTTAGCTAAGCCAATGAAAGGGAACTAGGGCTGAGTGTTCTCTTTACTAAGCTAGTTCGAGACTTCTCTCAAGGTCATCTAAAACATCCTTACATTAATTAAGATGGTTCTCTCAGCCTCACTTAAGTTAATTAGGGTCATTAAGTTATTAAGAAATTTCATCGAACACCTTATGGGAATATCTCTACCCCAAGTCTCATAAGATTAATGCATGTACGACTCATGTAGTCTTAATCCCTCAATCCATCAACTAAACTTGCTAAAACTATGACTAAGGTGGCCAATCAAAGTTACAATCCAATAAAACATGTCATTAAACCAACCCAACTAACAATGAATAATATATAAAGTAAAGCACAACACCCATTCAATGGCAAAGCAAAATCATCATCCCTAGCCTACATCTTTACACGCCAACTAAGAAAATCAAGCAATCATATTGAAATTGATAATAAAAACCTTGATATCCATTAAAATGCACATATCATTCAATTACAAATTGCAAAGAGAAAGAAAAGAGAATCAAACACAAGCAACCATAATGGAAACTTCTTTAAAGGAAACCTTGGCTATTCAATCCTCCCCTTCTTTCAAAATTAATGCCCTAAAATGAAAACCTAGAGAATTTTCCAAATGTTTGTGATGAGGTGATACCTAAAATGGGTAATGAAAGGGTATTTATGCCCCCACATGTCTAGAAAAACCCTAAAGAATTTTCTGCCAAAATTGCCCCTTGTATGTACCAGCGGTCCCCTTTTTGTTCTCTCATTCACAAACTCTTTTTTCTCTCTCCTGTTAGATGCCATAGTCAACATCATGACTATGGCTCTTTGCTGGTTTGATTGGCTATTTCTTGTGGTGGCCACAGTATGGACTATGATCGTGGCTTTTCTCTATTTCTTCCTAGTTTGCCTATTGTTGAAAACAGTCGGGACCATGATCAGCTCCATGACTGTGGTTCTTCTCTTTCAATTCTAGTTCATTCCTCCAGAGGCCATGGCATGCTCCGTGACTGCTGTATTCTCTGGCTAGTTCCGGTTTGCACATTTTTGGGATTTCAGCTTCTAATTCCTACTTGCATCATTTTCCATATTTTATGCATCTTTGCTTCCATTATACATTCATATAAAGAAAACATATAAAATGTACAATAACACTCATAACGAGGCTAAATTTTCTATAAATCTTTTCTTAACTTAATACATAAATTACTAATGCATCAACTGATCCTTATCCAGACCAAGGTGAGAACATCTTTTAGGGAGAGCATGAGGAGATGGCCAATGCACCTCCTGAGATTGTGGTTCCAAAGCCCAACAAACCCCATCCTTTAAGCCAAACCGAGGATACCATTGGACAATACCTGGGTCTTGGTTTTAAGGAGGAGATTACTAGCGCAATGGACGTCGTTTCTACTATAGGTATTACTTGATGTTCTTTCTATTAATTAAAATGATTCTCACTTTCCATACGTGTATGCAGATTCAAGGGTTTTGAGCTTAAGTCTAGTCTCGGAGACTGGGCATAGTCAACAATACACCGCAACGTCTCCTAGCCCGTACTTATCCCTCTTGACCAATCTTAAGGCCGAAACCAGAGAAGAGGAAATAACATCTACAACTGAGCCTACACCTGCATCCGAACGTGCTTTTGCACTTGAACCACCCGTAGAGAGTACTTCGGTGACAACTAAAGATGCTTCATTCTGACTTGTGGAGCTCTACTAGATCCGAACTTACCTCTCCCGAGCTTCCTTTAGGATTTCTTCTCATCGAGAATGTTTGAGGTCTTGAATGGCCTTTGTTCCTTGGACTTCTTTTATCGGGAATCTATTTTTGTCATCATTGGGGACAACGATCGAGCTACTGGCCTTCAAAGACTCAACAAAAACTTCCATTCTTCACTTAAGGATCTTCCTGCCGAAAGCGTAATCCAAGCCATAACAATAGATAATTGGCACTCTTTGGGTAGAAAAAAAAGAAATACTCTGAGGATTTGACCAAAGCCAAGGAGAATGAGCGCATGCTTGCCAAAAAACTCAAGAAGGCCTGCAAGGAGATAGGGGTGCTAAGGCAGAAACTTTGACTAGCAAACAACCAGCGCATCCAACGAGAAGAACTGGAATGTCAAGCCAGGGACCGTCGCCAGCAAATTGCCATTACCAAGCAAGGCTTCGAGATAAGGCTTTATGCTTGCGGCCCTTTGTAGATGTTTCTCCACATTTTGAAGTCTCAAGAAAACCTCTGACGTGGATTCTATTGAATTGTAATCCCACGCCTCTGATGTAGTCTTGTATTGAATATGTAATAAATACATATTTCCATTTCAAAGTCTAGATTGCTCGTATAAGTCCTATAGCTGGGGAAATTTAGCCTTCAAAATCTCTCTGTTTGCTTCTGTTAGTTGCAGTGCCCTAGTCCAATCATATATATAGATTGTGATTCGCTTTGCCATTTAATAAAGAGACATTTCATTTCATATCTATGAAATATTGTGATATGTTTTATGAAGATAAAACCTCCATGAATAGTTTATTCTTCCTTATGTCATCAAGTTTGACTTGATAGCAAAACCCTAAGGTTAAAAGAATACTATTCTAAATGTCCCTAATCGATTATTATCATGGGAATGATAATGAATTAATATTAGTATGTTGCTAAGTAGATAATCATGTTTTACTAATTATGGATGTGAGAACATAGATACATGTTAGGGAACATGTGTTGGATTGACCCGCTATGAAAGCACTTTATGGATTGTTGTCATAAGTAGCTTTCATGCAGTAGTGATATTTGAGTCATTTGACTGAAACTCACTATCAACCCCTACATGAGGAATCACATATTTTAACTTAGTCCAACGTTATCTATAACAGGGTAACAATAAAAGGCTATGATTAGATATGCCATGAATCTTGTAAAGGAGTGATAGTAAGAGTGATGAATTTGTTCCTCTTATGAAGAGTGATGAATTTGTTCCTCTTATGAAGAGTGATATCTCTAGGCCACTTGATGAGTAGGATTGATGAAATGTATGCATACTCAAATGAATTGATAAAGAGATTATCAATGTCATTTGTTATATCAATCTACTTGGGATTAAGAAACGTATTAAGCATATAAGGTTGACATGTATCCATACATTATGCTTAATCTAGATATCGTGAGACAAAAGTACTAGATATCAAATTGTGAAAGGTTAAACTCGGATCATTAACATCCATTCGATTTTGGGTTGCCGTAATGTATTACTAGATACCACTTATAGAAATTGAGCCCAAGTTTTGGGACAAGGCGCCCAATGCCAATTTCAAGTAGGCCTATTGGGTCACACATTAAAATGAGTTGAATCAACTCACAACTATTCTCTCTTGTAGTAATTGAATTATTAAAATAATTAATTTGATTAATTAATAATAATTCAGGATTTTATGATTTATGTCTTATAAATGATATAAGATATTATCTATTAATGTAATCAGATTTTAATATAAATTACTTCTTAATGGGTTAAATATGTTTTGAACATATTACTATGTGTGACATAAATTTGGCCAATGTATTTTAATCATAGAGTGATTTATTTGATGATAATGTATCATATTATTAAAAACCCAATAACATTAAATAACCTATGTACAAATTTGGCTCATCTCCTATTTTTTTAGGAAAAATTCTGCACACTCCTATGTTTAGGTGCCTTGATTATTGTATGACAAGGAAAAGAAAACCTAGTACACTTTATATCTAGCTAGGAGTTCTTATGTTTGTAGGATAAGGGAAAATAAGTCCTAATAGAAGAAAAACTAGGTTTTCTATACTTTTATAAATAGGGGCCGATTTTGTACATCTATGAGAGGCTTGCCAAATTTGGAGTGCCACAAAATAGAAAGAGAAAATCCTTGTGAATTAGAATAGAGATTCTTAAGTGCTAGTACGCATCGTCGATTCAAGCAAGCTCGTTCGCGTGGATACCTTTGGACACGTTCGAGCAAAGACAACGTGAGGGAAAAGAGATTCAGTTTTGAGTACTAAAAGCTACACCAACACTCCATTCAATCATACTATCGAGCTGTGGATTTTAAGGTAAAATGTGCTAACCCTAATCATGTATGTTGATGTGCATGGATCCTTGGTGGAATTCTACGTTTAGAAGTTTTGTTATTTCCGCTGCCAATTTTCTTATATATGTTATTGGGGTCAACAATACGTCCAGAAGCTTCAAATATGCAAAAATAGCACTTAACGTACGTAACCATATTGCTAACTTATTTTATCTGTGAATTGCATACGTAAGCTTTATGTTTACGTACGTAATTCTTCACATTCCAGATTATGTACGTTACCAATGTTTCTAATGTACGTTGCCTGTATTTCAACTCACATACTCGACGTTTCTTGCTTACAAACTTGTTCCAGATCATTCTCGAGGTTCCATAACACTTAATCTTTCAAAAATACATTCAATTAACATTCTTAAACATCAAATCACCATTTAAAACACTTAGTCTTCATCTCAAACATTCAGGAATTGATTTAGAACCGAATGGATTGCTGCAAAAACCTAGTTGGGAAAAACGAGATACTACATACTTTCCCCTTCAAAAGAAATTCGTCCTTGAATTTCTATGCAATTAGATCAGAGGAACTACAGATATATTCTATGTAGTAAAATAACCCAATCCTCCAAATTTAATCAAACTGTAATACCTCAATACCAAAATCAAATTTGAGTCTCCAAATCAGATTATAATCCCAAAACTTGATAGATGGATCACAGAGAGTTTGACTGTGGAACTACTAACGCACTAACTCACTCGGACTTAAGTATGTAGACATGTAACAAAAAATGCAAAAAATGCCAGAAATGCAGAGACAGAAAGCAGAGACTAAAGCGAGATGTACTAACCTATAAGTCTGCAGAGTTGAACAAATGTGGATATTTGCGTTGCATCTCATCCTTGGCTTCTTAAATGGCCTCCTCAACCGAATGGTGTCTCCAAATAACCTTTACTGAAGCTATCTCTTTGCTTAGGAGTCTCTCGACTTGTCGATCAACAATTCTTACTAGAGCCTCGTTATAAAACAAATCAAACCTAAGCTCGACAGACTGTGGTGCCAGAACATGGGATGGATCAGAGACATACTTTCTCAAGAGTGAAATGTGGAATATCGAATGCACAAAAGAGAACTGAGGTGGTAGTGCCAACTCATGTGGAACAACTCCCACACGACTTATAATCTCAATGGACCTATATATCTCGGGCTCAACTTGTCATTCTTTCCAAATCTTATTACACATTTCATAGGTGATACTTTGAGAAATACATGTTCTCCTACTTTAAACTCCAAATGTTTATGCTTTGGGTTAGCGTAACACTTCTAACGACTGTGGGTAGTCTGAATACTTTGTTGGATCAATCTAAGTTTTTTAATAGTCTCTAAAATAAGATCTGGCCCTAAGAGCTCTCTCTCTTCGGCCTCAATCCAACACAAAGAAAATCTACACTTTCTGCCATTTAAAGCCTTGCAAGGCGCCATCCTGATACTCGAATGGTACGAATTGTTGTATGCAAACTCTACCAATGGCAAGTGTGAATCCCAACTCCCACCAAAATCCATAGTAGATGCTATCAACATATTCTCAAGAGTCTGAATCGTATGCTCGAATTGCCCATCGGTCTGAGGATGAAATGCAGTGCTGAAATCCAATCGAGTACCTAACTCTTCCTGCAGTTTACATTGAAACTATGAAGTGAACTAAGGTACTCTGTTTGACACTATAGAAATTGGTACACCACGCAAACATACAATTATGTCAATATATAACTTTGCTAAATGTGCCGCTCTATAAGTCCTTTAGACAGGGAGAAAGTATGCAAATTTGGTCAATCAGTCCACGATAACCCAGATAGAATCATATCTGGTAGATGTCCTCGGTAACCCAACCACAAAATCCATCGTAATGGGATCCCATTTCCACTCAGGAAGGGGCATCTGCTGTAACAACCCAAAAGGATGCTAATGCTCAAATTTAACCTGTTGGCAGGTCAAACATGGACTGACAAACTTAGATATATCCTTTTTCATCTTGGCCACCAATACGATTCTTGAAGATCCCGATACATGTTAATGTGTCTGAGGTGTACAGAATATGCAGAGCTATGACCTTCGGTCATAATTTTTTTGCGTAAGCTGCCTGAAGATGGTACGTATAACCTCAGACCAAACCAAATGACTCTAGGATCGTCAACACAGAACCCAGGTACGCCAGATGACTT
The DNA here is from genome assembly GCA_948243855.1 of Flueggea neowawraea. NCBI lineage: Eukaryota > Viridiplantae > Streptophyta > Magnoliopsida > Malpighiales > Phyllanthaceae > Flueggea > Flueggea neowawraea. The sequence goes on from CAODLS012649697.1 coordinate 12,182, forward strand.
GTCTTTTTCAATCAAACCCTGAATTCTCAGTAGCCTCCTTCTGAGCCCCACGAATTCGATCTAACAACATTGGTCTTGCTTCGATATGACCAAGCAACACCTCTGAATCATCAAAATGTAACTTAAATCCATCTTTTAATACTTTTTGCCACTCTGACAATGCTTGTCATCTCTCGACTGAAATATGGGCTAAACTCCCCGTCGACTTCCTACTCAGAGCGCCAGGAACCACGCTTGCCTTACCAAGATGATATGATATAGTAAAATTATAATCCTTAAGCAATTCTAACCGACTCCTTCGCCTTGAGTTTAAATCTTGTTGCCCAAAATATACTTCAAACTCTTGTGATTTGTGAAGACCTCGAAAGTATCACCATGCAGGTAATGCCTCCAATTCTTCAATGCAAACACCACTGTCGCTAGCTCCAGATAATGCGTCGAATAATTTTACTCGTGCCTCTTAAGTTGCCATAATGCATAAGCGATCTCCTTTCCATGCTGCATCAACAAACAACCTAAGCCAACCTTGGATGCATCACAATACACAACAAAGCCTCAAGAGTCCAACGATAGTGCTAGCACTATCGCACTTGTCAGACATTTCTTTAATTTCTAAAATCTGTCCTCGCACTTGTCAGTCAAAATAAACTTAACTCCTTTATAAGTTAACTGAGTCATAGTATCTGTAATCCTAGAGAAATCCTGGATGAATCTCCTATAATACCTGGCCATTCCAAGAAAACTCCGAACCTCAATAATGATGTTTGGCCTCTCCCAATAGAGTATTGCTTTAACCTTCTTCGGATCCATAATACCTTCATTTGAGACCACGTGTCCTAAGAATGCCACTTGGTTGAGCAAAAATTCACACTTTGAGAACTTATCATAAAGCTGATGTTTTCTCGAGGTTTGCAACACTGATGTCAAATGCTCCACGTGCCACTCTCTACTCCTCGAATACACCAGAATGTCGTCGATAAAGAGAATAATAAACTGATCCACTATGGTCTAAACACCATATTCATCAAGTCCATAAAATGTCGTTGTTGCATTAGTTAAACCAAATGACATCACTATGATCTCGTAATGACCATACCTAGTTCGAAAAGCTGTCTTATGTATATCTTCACCTTTAATCCTTAACAGATGATATCCCAACCTCAAGTCGATCTTAAAGAACCATTGTGCACCCTACAACTGGTCAAAATAGATCATATATCCTTGGAAGTGGATATCGGTTCTTCACCATTACCTTGTTCAACTGACTATAATCAATGCACATCCGTAGGCTTTCATCATTCTTGTTTACAAATAGTATCGGAGCACCCTAAAATGAGACATTTGGTCGTGTAAAACCGTTGTCTAACAACTCTGTCAATTGAGTCTCCAACTTTTTTGACTATGATGGGGCCATTTGATATGTTGGAATTGATATTGGAATGACATTAGGTTGTACCCCTATTGCAAACTCAATCTTTTGCTCTGGAGGTAGTATCGATAACTCCTTGAGAAACACATTAGGGAAATCTCGAACCATTGGTATTTCTTCTGCTCTAAATTATGATCCCTGGGACTCGGTCACCACAAACGCCAAATACGCCTCACAACCATGGTGAATCATCTTCTCACCCCTGCTAGTTGATATGTATCCCTGCACAACATTGTCTCATTCACCCTGATAACAAAATCCATTCTAACCTGGCGATCAAAAACATACTGAGTATGACATTGAACTCCCCCATATCTAACACCGTAAGATCATCTGTCAACTTATGCCCATCAAAGGCGACCACACAACCCCGAACTTCAGAATAAACAAAAATCTTGCTGCCAAAGGTGATGAAACTTTAAGTATTTTATCCAATAGATATACCTCTAAGCCATCATGCTCAATAAAATATGATGTAATAAATGAATATGATGCACCAAAATCAAATAAAACATATGTAGAAGTACTAGAGATGGATAACGTACCAATCATCGTGGCATTGGAGGTTTGTGTGTGAGGTGATATACCAGGGCCTGCCCTCTTGTATCAGCATTACTCTGAGAGGCCTGACCACAACCACTACCTTGACCAATCTGACTGTAGCTCCTTGTTAGTTTTGTGCCCTAGTCCAATCATGTATACATTGTCATTTGGTTTATTTAATAAAAAGAGGCATTTTATTTCTATGAAATATTATTTGTTTTATGAAGATAAAACTCCATGAATGGTTTATTCTTTCTTATGCCATCAAGTGCGTGACTTGATAGTAAAACCATAAGGATAAAAGGGATACTATTCCAAATCTCCATAATCGATCATTATCATGGGAATGATAATGAAATAAGATTAGTATGTTGCTAAGTAGATAATCAGGATTTAGTGATTATGGATATGAGATATCAACTTAGAACATAAATACATGTTGGGGAACATGTGTTGGACTGACCCGCTATGAAA
>CAODLS012649713.1:0-20018 GCA_948243855.1 Flueggea neowawraea
ACATCCTCAACCTCATTGCATATATCATTGCTCATATTCATGATAGCTTATTATATGCATTTACATATATTGGTTATTATTTGCAAATATTACATTAAAAAAAAACGAGAGAGAATGAAATCAAAAGGATGCTAATAGAAATAATACGATTAGAGTATTAAACAGTAGGTCGATAATATATATAGAATTTTTTATTTATAGTGATAACATAAGATGCAAAGATGAATAGTTGAAGAATTAGTTAGAGAATAATTATAAGGCACAATCACGTAATCGTAATTGACGTAAATTAAAAATATCATGTTGAATCTACAATTAGAGTTAAAACCTTATTTTTAGTATATGATAAAATAGATTTGGAGTTGATATATAGGATCAAAATTAAAAAGAAATTTCATGTAATGAAATACATAAATGGAAAAGAAAGCCAACAAATGAAAAAAAAAATGGGACTAAAGGATAAAATTGTTTTGGCATTCATATAAAGGAACTAGACACTTACCGTAGCTACACTTGTCATTTTAACATCATGATTAATTACAATATCAATTCCTAAGTTCATCTACAGCCATCCAAAACAACCAATCAACATAATAACTAGAAGGCCACAGAAGAAAATGATGATAAGAAGAGATGTATAAGTTGGCAGTCATCATTACATTCTTAAGGCGGCAGATTGTCTATGTAACTTTCTTTTTCCTTAGTTTAGTCACACACTCAAAGACTGAAACCAAAACCTACACATCGCTTGAATTTTCACATCACTGTAAAACATATTCCCACATAGCAAATCGTCCTTCATCACAGCATCTAACCAAGAACAAACTTAAGGTAAATCTGGAAACTTAAAAACTCCTAATTATAGTCTGATTGCTTCTTATTTTTGAAATACTTAGAGACAGAATTGTGGCAAGACTAAAGAACAAAAGTTGTCTATTTGGATGTCATATGCATGCATGTAAAACAACTTCCATTGAATCTAAACTTGCGTATGGGGAACATTAATCTTGATGATGTGTCAAATTTATGGCAAAATTCACCGCAATCACTGAGGTTTAACCATATCTCTTGTGCGGTCTCTCTATTTTCAAAGTCCACTCCAATCCCTCACTTTTAACTCCTAGGAGTGTAATCGAGCCGAGTTTTAGGATTTTAATTTTGGTTTGACTAAATATTTTGAACTCAAGGTTGAAGTCGAGCTCTATTTCAAACTCAAAATTTTATTCAAACTCAGTACATTATAAAGCTCGCGAACTCACAAGCTCAGCTCAACAAATACCCAAATAAAATTGTAAACGAACTCAATTAAACTTGACAAAAACTTTTAAAAAATACAATCAAGTTTAGGTTAGTTCAATTAACTAATGTTAAGCATGTAGTTGAATCAAGAACTATTAGAAGTTTTAATTTGTTTCACAAATTCAACTGAATATTATGACATCTGCGAATATATTTATACTTTTATAGACACAGCTTATTAGTGCAAATTTACATTTTTATTGATGTGACTCAAAATTAAATATTATTCCAAACATGATCATATTTTTTTATAAATTAGTTTAACATATATATATATATATATTTGTTCACGAATATATTCATGAACACACAAACGAGTATGTTCACAAGTTTTTCGAGCAGAACTTTAGACTATTTAAACTCGGTTTGTTTACCAAAATAAGCTTAATATATTGTTCGTGAACATGCTTATTTATTAACAATTCGAGCTCGAATGAGCTTTTCTTGAGTCCAGCTCCCAATTACTAACGAGTAGTTTGACTCATTTACACTCATATACTATGTCCACGTGGCATTCACCCGTTTTACAAACTAATTTTTCGGCTTGGCATCTAAACGTAAACGACCCGTCAAGTCTTCAGTTACAGTCATCACCTTACTCCCCCAAACAGCTTCCTATTTTTCGCCTGTTCAAATTGACAAGATAAGCACACCTCAGTCCTTCTTCACTGAAACAATCTTTCTACTACTTTCCAGTTCTTTGCCTCCTATATATATTCCAGATATCCCCACTCTCTTCACCTCCGTACTTCAAGATTTGATCTTTCTCGAATAAAAATGGATGCCTACAAAAATGGATTCCCAATCCTTTCCTTTCTTCTATCCAAGGTTGATCCTGTGACTCATCCTCCACTCCCACCCCACCAAGAACAAAACTTGTTGACTCAGTTTCCATATTTGACAAATCATGCCGTCCAGTCCTCGCTGACCGAGTCTATACCGGCTACCACCATCCAAACCCACGCCAACCTCATGTCCATGGGTCCACGACCCAACCCGGATGCTGTGTCCTCTGCCCGATCCAAGTTGATCCAGGCAGTGGAACCGAGCGAGATTGAGATGTACAAGGCGGTGGTGAGGTTGGATGAGCTGCATGAGGAGTATGAAAATGCGTTGGGAGAAGCAGAGGAAAGAATTGTTAGGGTTTATAAGGATGTTGTGAAGAAGTTGGGGGATGGGGAAGTGAATGAGGAGGTTGTTGCAATACTGAAAGAGGCTGAGAGTGGTGGGGTTGTGGAAAGTGTGAATCTTTCGAGTCGTGAGTTGAGGTTGATTCCAGAGGCATTCGGGCGTCTTCATGGATTGATTGTGCTCAATCTTTGTCGAAATCTGTTACAGGTATGTATCCCAACTTAAATTCATGCTTAGGTTGTTTGATTACTTCCTTAATTTTCCATCGAAACTAAGAAATTCTTTTGTGTAGACCAAATTCAGTTCCAAGATTAATTCATTAGTTCATATGGAAAATTGAAATCAACATGACAGGAAGGCCTCTTAGGTCCTAGCGCCAAACACGGTGTACTGTAGGTATTTGATGTTAAAACCTTGCAGTTGGATAACTGATTGCTATTAAAGCATAAACTGTATGGTGGAGTATCGTTAACCTTTGTTGTTCCTGTTTTGGTTGTTCACGATATATAGTATATAGGATTATCTTTCACAAGTCTCAACTAATTGCCGGAATCAACTTAGATTGGCTAAGAATTTATTTGCTTGGTGAGCCTGACAATTTGAATCTGTGTGGTCTATTTTATTAAGTGATAAAAGATGTGTCATTGTTATCTTTTTGAAATGAGGTTCATTTATTTGTGGAAACAGATCCTTCCTGATTCAATAGAAGGCCTTGGGAAACTTGAGGAGTTGGATGTTTCTAGCAATCTTTTGGAGTCCCTGCCCGACTCAATTGGGTTGCTGCGTAATCTCAAGGTCCTAAATGTTTCAGGGAACAAGCTGACCTACCTTCCAGAGATCGTTGCCCTTTGCAGGTTATACTCAGTTTCTTTTTGTTATTACACTATCTTGTTTCTAAAAGCTGGTTGTGTTGGATTTTCTTTTCATGTGGTTTATTCCTTTTGAATTATGTCCCTTTAAATTTAATTCTCTGTTTGTCTTAGTTCACTTGTGGAGTTGGATGCAAGTTTCAACAACTTAATGTCTTTGCCAACTAATATTGGGCATGGACTAGTGAATCTGGAAAAACTATCAATCTCGTTGAACAAGATCCGTTTTCTTCCACCATCTATCTGTGAAATGAAGTCGCTTAGGTTTTTGGATGTGCATTTTAATGAACTCCATGGCGTGCCACAAACAATTGGGAGACTGCAAAGTCTTGAGGTCCTTGAATTGAGCAGTAATTTTACTGATCTGACTGTGCTTCCTGAGACACTGGGCGACTTAACTAACCTCAGGGAACTTGATCTGAGCAATAACCAAATCCTGGCTCTGCCTGACTCATTTGGTCGGCTTAAAAAACTAAGCAAGCTCAACTTGGAAGGGAATCCACTTGAAATTCCTCCAATGGAAATAGCAAATAAGGGGGTCGATGCAGTGAGAGAGTTCATGGCAAAGAGATGGCAGGATATGATGGAGGAGCAACAAAGGAGCATGTTGGCGGCAAACCAACAACAAGATCAGAGTGGATGGTTGACGTGGGGCACATCCTTGTTGAGCAACTTTGTTTCGGGGGTTTCGCAAACCGTTTCAGGATATGTGGGAGGAGCAAAAACTCCAAGAGATCCATATTTGGACCAGCAGCTGTAAGTCTCATCAACGACTTGAATACTCTGTTGTAAACTTCTCATATCATGTTAACATAAATGAAGTTTTGATCTCTGTCATTTGGATTGCATTGTAAATTTTGAATGATGGTTGTGCATCTGATTGTAAATAGTTGAATTGACGTGCTTTGCTGCTTTCAAGTAAGCTCTTTGTACTTCCAGTTCTTTTACAAAACCACTATATTGGTATTTATTAGCCACAAGTCTTGGTTGTAGAAGAGAAGAGCTTATGCAATTATACAGAGTTCAGGCACGGGATAAATTAAATTAGCAACAACAGTAAAAGGGCTATGTGTTAAATAAAGGAATCGTCCAATTCGGGTTTGATGTTGTTTGCTAGTTAATAACAAGATGTTTCTGAATCTGTCGATTCAGAAGCCGCCGCCATAAATTTAGCACTCAAACAAAGTCATGTAACATATTAAACGTTTTCAAACCAATTATTCGAAAACACACAAAGCAAGAATTGAGTAAATTTCGTCAACCCAATTTCATAAGTAACAAAAAAAAGATTATCAGATTAGTATTTCATGAAGCAGACTTGATGTTTACAGTTACAAATTAACCCTAACAACTTGGCTTCCATGTACGGCTTGGCTTCAGACACTTCGACACGGCCTCCATGTACGGCTCCGAGGAAGTTCTTGGAGAAGCAATCGTAGAAGCGATTAAACTAGGCCTAATCAATTCTCGAGAAGACCTTTTCATCACCACAAAGCTCTGGTGTAGCGATGCTCATGCGGGTCATGTAGTTCCTGCCCTAAATAAATCTCTACAGTAAGATCCATCTCCGTACAGTTCTAATCAATAAAAAAAATGAAATGAGTTTGACTAATTAGTGAGATCGGAATGAACAGGAGGATCTTAATGGAGTATGTAGACCTGTATCTGATACACTGGCCGATTAGTTGTAAGCCAGGGACTTACCAGTATCCAACACCAAAGGATGAGCTTATGCCAATGGACTTCAAGGCTGTTTGGGAAGGCATGGAGGAGTGTCAAATGCTTGGCCTTACCAAGTCTATTGGTGTCAGTAACTTCTCTTGTAAGAAGCTTGAAACCATACTTTCATTGGCTAAAATTCCGCCATCAGTGAATCAAGTGAGTAGCATATGTGTTAATTTAGTTGTCAAATTGGATTTGTTTGGGAGTGATTGATGATTGTGGTTCAGGTGGAGTTGAACCCTGTTTGGCGACAGAGTAAGCTTTTGGAGTTCTGTAAGAGGCATGACATTGTAGTCACTGCTTTCTCTCCATTAGGTTCCAAGGGTACTAATTGGGGCTCCAATCAAGTTATGGATAATCCTGTACTCAACCAAATTGCTGAAGCTCATGGAAAGACTCTTGCTCAGGTACTAATTTGACTGGTAGACGTACACGGTTGTAGAGAATGAAACATGGTTTTTTATACTTGATTTGAGAATGAATTGTGGGATTGGCAGGTTTCTTTGAGATGGATAATTGAGCAAGGAGCAACAGTTGTGGTTAATAGCTATAAGAAGGAGAGACTGAAGGAGAATCTTGGGATATTTGACTGGAAGCTGTCCAAGGAAGATTATGACAAGATCCATCAAATTCCGCAGAACAGAATGATGACTAAGGATGAATTTGTATCGGAGAATGGCCCATTCAAATCCATTGAAGAGCTCTGGGATGGAGAGTTATAATTGTCGACGCGTTCTCTTCCTCCTTGTTCTGTTGTACCTGAGTGTTGATTTAGTTTCTTTCAAGTGTGTTGTAAGGTCCTTGTTGATGAATTGAGGTGTGATGCACTTCACTTCATTCTATATCCTCAAGGGACTGCGTTTTGTGTTCCCATAAATAAACATGCCAATTATGTTTCACAACTCTGTGTTTGCCCTGCGGCTGGTTTTTTTGCGTTTACAGAACAAAAGCTGCTTTAGACCCAACATTTAGCGCGGACGACCCGTCGCTCGCCGATCATCTATGGTAGATGTCAAGGCGTTTTTATCATTTCACTGGTTGACGATGGTCATATTACAGAACATTTTAAAAAATAGGGAAGCAGACTACTGCTCGTTTAACTAAGAAGGCGTAAGATTTCAAACGCCCGTGCCCGTCAATGAAAAAAGGGTAGAAATACGACAGGTCGTTTACTTGCAACAGGCATTGCTCCGGATGGCACATTGGAGTTCAGCCCACACGACAGTATCAACATATTGGACTTGCGAAGCGACACCGCAATAAACTCCCAAACATCGGAGATTGTCCTCTATACAACAAATCGATGACGTGGCAGAAACCCCCACAGAGTTTATTCTCCTCTTCAGATCACCCCGAAATGCCGGTGTTAGGGATGGGGACGCGCCGACCCCATGGATGAAACTCTAATGGAATCGGCGGTCCTTGAGGCCATAAAGCTCGGCTACAGACACATTTCGACACCGCTTCACTTTACGGCTCAGAGAGGGCTGTGGGAGAAGCCATTGCGAAATCAATTAGATTAGGCTATGTCGGCTCTAGAGACCAACTGTTCGTCACTTCCAAGCTGTGGTGCACCGATTCTCATCCTCATCTTGTTCTTCCTGCTCAAAAATACTCCTTCAGGTACTGAATTTTATCTAATTCAAGGTTTCTCTCTGTATCTCTGGTTACGAATTGAATATTTATGGGTTCGAAATGTGTTTAATTTATGATTTGTTGATGTGTCAAGGGCTCTTCAGCTGGAGTATTTAGACCTGTATCTAATTCACTGGCCTCTTAGTTGCAAGCCCCGGAAGATGGCGTTCCCGCCGCCGGGAGACGAGCTTTTGCCCATGGACATGAAGTCAGTGTGGGTAGCTATGGAGGAGTGTCAAAATCATGGCCTGACAAAGGCAATTGGAGTCAGCAACTTCTCTTGCAAGGAACTTGCAGACCTACTTGCCTTGGCTACGATTCCTCCTTCAGTGAACCAAGTAATTTTGTGAACTTCGTTCTAATTGTAATATGTTGCCTAAAAAGCAGCACTGAAATAGATATTTAAGTTAATTAATATAGGTGGAGATGCACCCTCTGTGGCAGCAGAGGAAACTGAGAGGATTCTGCAAGGAAAATGTTATTGTTGTGACTGCATACTCTCCTTTGGGAGCCAAAGGGACACGATGGGGCAGTGATTTAGATAATCAAGTCTTGAATGACATTGCCAAATCTCATGGCAAGACTGTGGCTCAGGTTCAATTCGATTGCGCGCTTCTTATATGATGATGAAGAGCAAATTATACTATCTATATCAGCTTTTTGGTATTGTTGTTGATTGTTCATGGATTAAAACTCTGGCAGGTATGTCTGAGATGGGTGTATGAGCAAGGTGTAACTGGTGTGGTGAAGAGCTACAGAAAGGAAATGCTGAAGGAAAACATTTCCATATTTGACTGGTCACTGTCAGACGATGATTATTATAAGATCAATAATATTCCACAGCGAATATTACAGCCTAAAGAAGAACTAGTTTCGGGCAATGGACCATATAAATCTCTTGAAGAGCTTTGGGATGGTGATATATAGCGCAACAATTATGTAAATATGTAATAGCAGAAACTTGAAATGGTATGTGCACTTTGCTGCAAATATATGGTGCCATTTGAAGTGTGTTAATATCTCACGGTCGTTTAGTTCTTTTTCAGCTAACAAACATTCAGATTTCAGATTGAAGAAGTAAAAATGATGGAAGTTTTGATCCGGGGATTGAACAAATATCTTGAAAAAGGTTGAAACTGCATGAAACTGAGGCATAGTTTGTATATCGGTGTGTGAAGCATTTGATCCATAGGCCTATCAGACCAATTTATCCAGTGCTAGTCTATGAGAAGGCCTCTGCATTCCTGAAAGCCCATCTCCTCTTCAAGCTCAAAGTTATATTACATGTGGACAAAAGTCAACTATAGCTACTGAATCATAAAAGTCCAAGTAGTAGGGGTGAGCCAAAAACCCAAACCGAACGGAACCGATCTGGTCGGTTAACCAATCAGAGTGGTTTCATGGTGGTTTGACAGAATATGAAGCCGATAGGTTCTGTCCGATTTGCGGTTTAGGGATTTTCCAAACTGAACCGCCAATATATATATATACCCTGACTCTAACCAAACCTAACCCAACTTGATCAACCTTTTCTCAAATTACCCGACCCTCTATGTCTAACCTTAACTCACACCTAACAAAGAAAACCCTAACCTAAATCATCTCTTCCCATTTCTCAATCCCATCAGCCGCATCTAGTTTAGAAAATCCGACTCTTTATATTTAGTTTAGAAAACAGTTTTTTGTTTCTATTTTCTGTTTTATTTTTATTTTTTGAACATTAAAAATATTTAAAAAAATATGTTTGCTAATATAAAAAAATTGAAGAAATTTTTTTATTTTTTTATATCTTTTTCTAATTTTTTAGAAAATAAAAAAAATTCTCAACAAAACAGCTTTGTTTTTTTTTTTAATGAAATGTGAAGTCTGCACATAAAGAGAGGAGTTTGTGGGCGTGTGTTAGAAATGATAAACCGACCAACACGAACCGAGTCTTAGTGGTGTGGTTTAGTTCAGTTCTAAGTAGTGTTTGGTCGATTTTAATTTTTATATTTTCTAAAATTGACCATGTCGATCCGGCTTGAAACTTTGGTCCTAAAATCGACCCATACTTACTCCTACTAGATGGTCCACCACACAAAGTTCCATCGTAAAACTTTGTAAATGTAAGAATGGTCTAGCAGGGTGAAATTTTTTAGAATGGTCTGGTAGTTTTATAATGATCACTTTATTATAACCTTAGTTGTAATGATGCGGCCTTTAGATCCACGATTGTGATCACGCCATTCTTAGTAGGGAAAATTAAGCACACATATCCTACGATAGACAATTTATACTATTTTATAGACTTATTGACGTGTATTGCTACTACGTTGACGTCGTTCAACTGTTCGAATTTGGAAACGTGAAAAGGATAAACATTAAAAAACTCGGCTCACGGGGGGGAGACATAATCGTAATAGAGAGTAAATCTGCCTGTGCATATATACGACTTCAGGGTTTGTGTAGCCGACACAGACATTAGTCGACGTGGGATGTCAAGATTCGCATTTTCTTGGCATATCTCGACTTGTGAAAGTTAAAAAAAGGAAATGCAAGAATTATCCACCGTGTATATGGTGAATCAATTTTCATCAATTGTAATCTTTATTTTGATTATTCAAATTTCAAGTTGACAATGCATACTTTTTTTCATCGGATTCAAACTCAACTCACTTTATTGGAAAAGAGAAGCCAAGTTGGCTTACGCACCCAGAGTACGACTCAAACCCTAAACTGTAAGGGTCTAAGGTATGACGTCCTAAACACTCGGACAAGCCACTTGCAGCAATAATGTAAACTTTTAACCACTTTAATTGAAATCAAGTAATAATTGAAATGTTTATATTAAATTTTAAAGACAAAAAAAAATTGGTCAAAAAAGACAAAAGAAAACGGGCTGAAAAAGCCTATCGAAGAGCCCAAGTAAGAGAAGATGATGTTATATTTAGGCTGAACTAAACAAGAGTATCGAAATTGTATTTAATATGTGATAAATAGTAAAAATTGATGATGATATAAATTTTTTTATTTTATATAAAAATAAGTGATATATTAATTTTATTCTTCTTTTAAAAATTACGTGATTAAAATATAATAATAAATAAGAATTATAATGATATTTCACATGATAAATATCTCAAAAAAGCTCTCTTATATTATATGTTAATAAGTATTTACCAAATAAGAAAATTATGTATTTTTCTTATTATATGCTCTTAAAATGCTATATATATATATACACTTGTGTGTGCCAAGCGAACTTAAATAAATACAAGCCATTGGAATAGGCAGCATTAGGGATGAACATAAGGGATCCAGCATGGTCTCGTGAACCCGCTCGACTCTATAATCTTTTTACATATGATATATATATATGATTTATTTATATTTTATTAAAGATATATCATATATATTTATAATATAATATAAAAAGTTAACATATTATATATAATATATGGTATATACCAATTATAAAATATTACTTTATTGGTCTTCCATTCCACTTGAATGTTGTTTTGTATTCACAGCATGGAGATGACACGTATATTGAAAATAGAGGTACAAATGTCAGAAAGGGAATGATGGGTAATGCATGGAATTGGCACGCATAGCATTAATCAAGGGGTTTTGGGCTGTATTAACGAGTGTTGAAGCATAAATGGGATGAGGTTTTCCCCATGAACCTAAAGAAGGGATGGGTGTTTTGCCAGAAGCAGCAAAAAAGAAGAGGAAGGAAGGAGGACAATAGAGCAGGCTTTTTCTGGATGAGCATGTAATACTGATGAGTGCAGAGTGTAGAGAGGATTCGTTTAGGGAACAAATTGGTCAGGAGAGGCCTGTCCCAACTGCCAGTTCTCATAAGGCTACACCTCCAATTTAAGTTGTCATTGCCCTGCCCCTCATATCTCACTTACAATAATAATTATTAAAATCAAATATTCTTTATTTCAACGCTTTAGGGGAATTTGATTTGTAAGTTAGATTCTGTTTTTGTGAGTAGTAGTAGTACAAGGGGGAATGTCCATGTGGCAATGATACTTGTCGACGTGGCAAGTTGATGTGTTGAGCCATTTCATCATATAAGAAAACGGAATTATAATCAAATTCTAAATCTCATTTATCAGTTTAAACTTTTAAGTGAAATTGGTCTCAGTTAGCTTTATAGTTTTCATCCGGCTAAAGAAAATCTTCCGGAAAAAAGGTACTTTTGTATGTTTTCTGGGAAGAAATTTTTGTGTGGCCAAATAGCTTAAAAATTGACCCTTTGTTGGCATATATTTGTTTAGTTTACCGTGGTAACGTTGTAGGGAAGAAGTATACACACAGGGGGTATGTGCAATCGCTGTCGACAAAAGTGTAGTATGATAAAAACTTTCCACGCGTGCTCACTCCCTCACACGCACGTACACTGCGTCAGATTTTGGCTGTCCCATTTCTGCGTTGCCTGCTCTTTTTGACATCCTGAATAGGTTGTGATTTCGGGAGATTTTTATAGACCCTCCTTGTTTTCATTTTTTTATCAAAATAAACTCTCTCCACATATTTATATTAAACAACTTTTGTAACTTGACAGAGTCCATTTTCTGAATTCCATGACAGAGAGTTTGTGTTTACTACGCAATTCTGGTTATTTTTCCAAAAAATTAAGAGATAACGAAATCGGACAGGCATATTTTGATACTAGTCTAGTCCAAAGATTTCCCACCAGCTAATTGGTAACAAACGGTGCAATTACCAACAAGGGTAATTTTTTCAACAAAGCCTTCATCGATGATTACTGTGACCGGACAAAAACGTTTATATATTTGCACATTGATACACAAACAAACAAGAAAGCAACGAAAGGAAATTGGTACGACTATATGTTATAATTAGTGGAGCTTAATTTCTAATGTTTGGTCTCATTACCAAGATGTTTAGGGTTTTGTTTATGTTAGACGAGTAGGGTTGGCTGACCATTTATGGGTTTCCAAAAACTTGGAGCTTCAAAAGCGAAGGCGATAGAGTTGTTCTGTTGTCCTTTTTCAACCTTTATAGGACTGTTGTACCAGCTTGGTTTGATTATTATAATTCTGTGTTTCATCAAAAAAAAAAACCTTTATAGGACTGTTAAGGAAATTAAAGTGTGAGTGGTTTTGTGGGTCAACTCAACCCTTGTCTAAAGAACTTGTCTTATGTAGACGCAATTGTAAGTGTAACAGTGGAAATGTGAGCATAAGGAGCAAAAATAGAAACGAACAAGTGGTGGATAATAAAGTTAAAGCTTTTCATTAAATTCAAGCCTGCAATCATCAATGCCTATACGTACATAAACATATCTCCTTCATCGCCCTTTTTCCTCAATCCTCAGGATATGCTTACGACTTGTCGCTCTCTTTTCTCCTTACTAAACCGCAACTATATCCATTTTATATTTGTGATAAGGAAAAAATTGATAAAAAGATAACAAAAAAATGATCATATCTTTCTTTGTATAGATATGCTAATTTGTCAACGACAATATCAAGCGAGACATGACTCCAGCCTTGCCATTGTCTTCCTCCGGGGTCCTTCTACTCGGAAGCTGTAGTTCCATGCATGGTGATAATAAGAGTTAACAACAATTAAGTTTAATGCAATCATTAACAGTAACTGTATGAATTAATTAAGCATTATTTCCTTCAATTTATAAACATTTTACGAAAAAACAGATAAAAACAAACTCGACAAAATCAAATACTTTTTGAAGGAATTTTGCTGGACATGCATTGGAGAAAGGTTAAGACATTCCCATAAACTAATTCTCTCAAAGAGAAATAATTTGTAAGATTTTATTAGGTTGTCCACGACGGGATTAAGAATGAGACTACCGTTTTTAACCTCTCAGACCGGGATGCTTTACTGCGTCCCGATTCGGTAGCCCGTCCTCCTGCGGGAGGATGGACAATATTCGTCAGGCGCGGGCCCACTGACATTTACCTTTTTTAAAAAAATATTTAAATCTGACTGTTGGATCTGATTGATCCAACGGTCAGATTTATTCTAACGGTAATATTATTGTTGGAGTACCGTTGGGGCTACAAAATTACCATTTTGGTCCCTAATGACTAGTTTTACCCATTTTCCTATAAATATTCCCGTAAACATATTTTTTTCTATCATTTCTTTACTTCAAACACCCATTTCTCTTCCCCAAACTCTCTTAACTCATAAAATTTCTCTCCAAATATTTTTCAATGGATCCCAACTATTTTTCTGATTATTTTTCAAACAACACAAAAATAAAACAATGAAAGAATTTGTACTTGCAAATATTTCCTCATCTTTTGATGACGAGGAGTACAAAAAAATTCGAAATAATTTCAAACAATCTATTTAGAATGATCCTACTGAAGAAGAGATGTTGAAATTAGTACAACAAATCATACTATATGATGAATCCTCCAGCCGACACCGTGAAAAAAGACCAAGACGCTATATTAATCGAGACCGCGTGGGTGGTCACGAACGGTTAGTTCATGACTATTTTCCTGAAAATCCCACCTACAATGATGATATTTTTCGGCGTATGTTTTGTATGAGGAGAGATTTATTTTTGCGGATCGTGGAGGCCGTCGGAAATCACTCTGACTATTTTCGCCAAATCCTTGATTCGATTGGTTTCCCTAGTCTTTCACTACTTCAAAAATACATGGCTGCAATACGACAGTTGGCATATGGTTTGAAGATTTTTTGTCAGTGTGTCGTAAAAGTTTTCGATAGCAGATATTTGAGAAAACCGACAACTGCCGATGTTCAACGACTCCACACAATGCACGAAGAACAGCACGGCTTTTCAGGGATGTTCGGGAGAGTTGATTGTATGCACTAGGCATGGCGGAAAAAAGGCAACATGCACGAGGTGACCATGGACATCCTACGATTATACTGGAGGCTGTGGCCAGCGCAGATCTATGGATTTGACATGCCTATTACGGGGTGGCGGCTCTAACAACAATATTAATTTCCTGAATCAATCTTCTATCTTCAACGACGTATTAACAGGGAGGATGCCTACAGTTGAATACGTCATAAATGACATGACCTACAACCAAGGGTATTATCTAGCATAAAGAATATATCCCGAATAAGCTACATTTGTTAAAACATTTACTTACCCAGGAGATAAAAAACAAGTTTATTCAAACAAAGACAAGAGTCGGCTAGAAAGGACGTCGAAAGAGCCTTTGCGGTACTCCAGGCGAGATGAGTGATTATATGAGGACCTGCACGTTTGTACTACATGTATCATATGACAAATATAATGTACATGTGTATCATATTACACAACATGATCATTGAAGATGAAGGCTACGTCGTGACAAATTGGACAGGAGAAGAAGACAACCATTAAGCGAATGCATCACATGGAGGCCAATCCAACTTTGTAATGTATATCCAAAGGTTCACCAATATTCGTGATCGTGAGCAACATTATTGTCTCCGAGCGGATTTGGTAGAGCATCTATGGAACAATCGTAAAGAATAATACCAAATTTTATTTTCATGTATTATTATTTTATTTTAAGAAATTATGAACTTTATTTTAATTAATTTTTTATTTTAATATATTTTTAATTTTAATGTATTTTTTGTTTTAATGTAATATTTTTATTTTAATGAATTATTTTTATTTGAATGGATATTTTTTATTTTAATCAATTTGAGGTAAAAATATTAAATGAAGTAGTAGATAAAATTAAAGGATTAAAATAAAATTATTTTTAGTGAAAAGTTGAGTAAATATTCCACGAGACTATTAAAGTAATTTTTGAATTACAGATGAAAAAATTAAAAATTTTAATAAAATAATAATATAAATATTGAATAAATTTCTGATAAAATGACTTTAAAAATTCTGGGTTATAAATAGTATTAGTACATGTCCCTGATAGAGGCTATAAAAGTCTGTGGGATCTCTAATCTACTCCCATGAAAAAGCTGGTGGTTCATTGATTCTATGTCTTCTGACATGATCTCTTCTTTGTCGTTAAAATCCTGTTTCTTATCTTCTTATGGTTTGGCGTCCCGTTCCTTCTTTGCACCCTCATTTACGTATTCTCTGCTCCTTCTCTTGCTTTTTAGTTCTTCTGTCAAATTCTTTAACGTGACACACACTGGCCACTGCCAATTTAAATATGAACCCTAAATACGACTTGTACCCACCTTAGATATTCAAGTAAAACAATAGAAATACTCCATACATGCTTGCTAATGATAATAAATCTTTTCTTTTTCTTGAACTGTAGTTTGATAAGAAAAGAAAAAGAATATATGTGAAATCTTTCGAATCCTAAAGAGTAAGATTTCAAATTTCATAATTCTAATTTGAAAGTGGTTATCTATTTTTATGTATGTACTTTTGGTAAAAGAATTATTTTAATACATTTAACAAGTTGCTAAATAAACAAAGAGCATGGAAGAACTCGTTAGTTGCAATCTAAAGATGAGTTGATAGAGGGAAGGAGCAAGGTTAGTGATGGATGAGACCTTTGAGTTATAAGCTGGCGGACATCATTCTTTTCCTGACTCAGAGTACAAATTACAAACCCTTACAAAGAGCCTATTAGGAAGCCTATAAATCAGAGAGAGACAAGTCCATGTGAAGGTGAAGTCTTGGTTTCCAAACCCTAATTACATACACCACATAACACAAAAATAAAAGAGTGCCAACAGATGTTGATATAAATACAAAGAAAAAGAAACAAAAAAACCAAAGTGGGAGGAACAAATTCTGAGCGCCGCCAGTGTAATCATTCTGCATATTAATAACAAGTTCCAGAGTTTGCTTTCATCAACTTCCTAGAAAACATTATTATTAGATCTCAACAAAAAAAAATAAAAAAAATACACGCTCTTTCATTTTATAAAAGAATACGTCTTTTATTCTTCAAAAAAAAAGAATACGTCTTTTCTTTGTATAACTATAAAATAAATATTATAGTATATATTCAGAAAAAGTGTTTTTTTAATCACAGAAAAATTGTGTTTGTATTTGATTAATTTAGAGTTATAATTTTGTGAAAATAGAAATTACATAGATAGAATTAATAAATATATGGTGGGCAAGTAAAAATATAGACATATATTTTAAGAATACATTATATTTAAATAGTAATATACAATATACATACTCAAAAAGGTCATCCTTTATATTAATTAAATTAACATAACAAAACAAACACCTCAATTTATCAGTATGGAAAATTTGTCAAAAACAAACCTATAATTGTTAATAATTTATATAAAAAGTAAAAAGAAAAGAAACCTATAATTACGGAACATAATATCATTGAAATTTTGAGTCCACATCAATCAAAGTTTCACAAACCCAAAACGACAGCCCTCTTTTCACTGCTACTTCTTCGAAGCCATGTATTTCCCTTGGTAATATCCCATCCTAATTATACTTCCGCCATTGAAATATTAGCTGGCACAGGTAAAAAAAAATGGTCACATTTTTAAAATCGACTTGTAAATTATTTGGTTGTCATTATAAAATAAATTTATCTGTCATTCAAAATTATTTCTTCAAATCTTTTTTTTTCCATTTTTGCAAATAACCCTTTTTGGGGTGAAGGAAATATTTTATCTACAACTATTTAAGAAAAGTTTAATTATTGGCTAATGATCTCATTTTCCTTGGAGAGATTAAATTCTTTTTCGTACGTGATAATGATTCGATATAACAAAGAATAAACGTCTAATGTAAAATTTGAGGGAAAGAAAAGCTACTTAATCATCGCGCTAATCACTAAATCAATAAGAAAAATTGAAAACGGTATCTCATTTGGAAGTTACCCATCCCCTAAAGAATTAAGATGTTCCTCTAGTTGGTTATGAGGAAAGCTATTATGACGAACCATAAACTGGTGAAACGTCATCTTGCAACAGAATCGAACTGTGATATATATGGTGGATTGGAGGAGAATTGGCATCATGTTTTGAGGAACTGTGGGGAGGCTCTAAATGTGTGGAAAGAATTAATCCCTGATAATAAAAAATGATGTTTTTTTATTATTGACCCTGATGTTTGGTTTCTTGAAAACCTGTATGATAACAACATATATGATGGTGAGGTGCCTTGGAACATCTTGTTCAGTGTTAGCTACTGGCTTTTATGCAAATGACGTAATGAAAGCATCTTTCAGCAATGGTGTCAACCTAGGAAGGCAAACCAGGTACGCACTCTTACTAGTTCATACTTTAGAACTTCTATGATTTTGCACAATCAAATGAATATCAAGAGTAGTGAGGATGTGGTTGTCAAATGGAAGCCTCCTGATTGTGGTGTTATAAAGATAAATATTGATGGCTCAGTTAATGAGGGAGAGGACATAGCAACGACAAGGGAAGTTCTTAGGGATGAGAGGGGTACATGGTTGATGGGGTTTGCTGCTAAGATCGGTAAGTGTTATGTGGTTTGGGAGGAATTATGGGGTATCTATATCGAGCTTAACAAGTGTTGGGAGGAAAATTAGAAGGTCATTATTGTGGAGACTGACAATGTTATTGCCCTTCGTATGATCAAACAAGACAATACCCAGTCGAACCAGTACAACTCGCTTGTTGCTGCCATTCGCAAATTGATTAATCGCAACTGGGATGTCTGTATCAACAATGTTTTTAGATAATGTAATATGGTGGCTGATTGGCTCTCAAATTTTGCATATACGTTACATATTGGCACTTATTGGTTTGAGGAAGCTCCTTACCTTGTAAACAAGCTTTTGGACAAGGATGCTAACGGTCACTGTTATATTAGGTATACTAAGAGGAATAGAGTCCCTTAGATGGGGCCTTTCCTCCTTTTGTTTGCAGGGGAGGATCTTTGATTTTGTCGATTTTTGGATATGTGTGTTATCTTTTGGTGATTCTCTGACTGTAATAATGGTATTCATCTGCTATAAGTGAGAGTATTTATAAAATTTGTGAGGCGCATTACTTTTTTTTTTTAAAAAAAAGAGATCCTGTATTTGAATCTGAGAAAGAAAGAGAGTCCCTCCCTAACATATCTTCCCACGGGCACATCCTTTATTTATTAAACTTAAAATATATAAAACTGTTTTTTATTAAAAAACTTATTTCTTTGACTGAAAAAAAAACTATTTGGCATCTAAATATCAATGTGTCATATTGCATCCCCTTCCAAGCTCTAGAATGGATAACAACTAGTTTGTTTTGCCCTTTGTGTCCTCTGATCACAACTAGTTAATCCAGTGGAAAACCCACACCCACTCGCTCTCACTTTTGTTTTTCTTTGGTTGACGGGCATTGGATATTGCAGCTTGCATATGGGTCACTTTCCACGACATCCTCGCATCTCTCTTTCTCTGGGCACAATTATACGTGTATAAATATAGCAGCACTTCTCAACACTCCTCTCGCATAAACCCCCCATAACAGTATTCCTCACCATACCTTAAATCTTTCTCAAACTCAGTAGTCCCTTTTTCTTATCTGGTTCACCTTGTTGTTAGTGTTTTTGTCTCCTTCCACGAAATGGAAGAAGCCTTCAGAAGACTCAATGGAATCACAGGCGCCCACCACACTGACCCTCACCCATTCGAACCCATCACCGAAAACCACAAAAAACCGACCACCCCACCAACCTCGACCAAGAGGTCGGTCAAAGAGTGTTCCACCAGTGGGGCCATGAGGTACCGTGGGGTCCGCAGAAGGCCATGGGGCCGTTATGCTGCTGAGATTCGAGACCCGCAGTCCAAAGAAAGGCGTTGGCTTGGAACCTTTGACACTGCCGAAGAAGCCGCTTATGCTTATGACCGAGCCGCTCGAGCCCTCCGTGGCATCAAGGCTCGCACCAACTTCGTCTACCCCAATTCTGAACCACTACCCTATAATTTCTCCACGAAATCTCAGCCGTCCAGTCGGAATATTCACTCATCAAGTTTGCCTTCATTTCCAAATCCTCACCATGTCGGTGACTTCATTGGCCTTTTTAACTCTAGTTCCGGACCCACGTACCATTACCCTGAAACTTTCTATGAGCAGGTTCTCCATATGAACCATAATGGCTCTGGCAATAGCAGTTTCTCAGGTGGGTCTGTTAAACCGACTGGTTCATACGTCTCTGAAAGTACTATTCCAGGTTCTTCAGTTACCACCGCCAGTACCTGTACTGCATCCACTCCCCCAAATATCGAGTGCGATTATACGGAATTTTTTCCCCAAGAACCGTCTGATTCTGGATTGTTGCATGAAATCATTCAAGGGTTCTTTCCAAAAACCTCTTCACATGATCAAAAGACTTCAGAAGCCTCTGCAGATGAGCCAAGAAACGTAGCTTCAGTGCCAGTTCCTGCAGAAGTGATCAGTGATAATAACGGGTTGAGAAGAGGGTTTGGAATGTTTGTTGGTGGGTCCAGACAGCTGGAGGCATTTGGTGGAAGCAATTCGCGTTTGGTGATGCCATATGGTTATGAATTGCCAAGTTTTGAGGTGGGTAGTGCGAGCAGGGTCGCTGTTTTGGATGATATAATTTATCAGCATCCTGAGCTGATGAGTGCATTGGCTGCTGCTAGATTCCGCCATAATGGATGATCGGTTCTTTAACCTTTTAAGAGTATCGGAACACTTGGGATTAACAAGCTAGAGAGGTAGATCATAACTTCATCTTTGAAATGTATAAGTTTAGTTAATCATCAGCAGAAGATAACTAGTTAGTTAAGTGCAGTTACTATTTAATCTGCACATATCAGCAATGTCTTGGGTCCTCAGTTTAATGAATGTGAAGTTTTTTCTTGCTCAAAAAGAAGAATGAATATGAAGTTTTTAGCTTTCTCATCTGCCTTTTGTGTCTGTGTGGCGTTGACCTTTTGGAAGATTAAAAAGAAAAAAGGTGAGGTGTTGTTTTGTGTTTGGAAATGATATGAGACTCCACTCCAAAAAGACAAAAAGTGCTTCGTCTATTGGTGTGGTCAAAGGTTTATACCTAAAGGCTAATATAAGTGTATATATCGTCCATAGTAAATTGACTTTTGAGTACCGAGTTGTGAAAACTTTTTCAAGAATTTCACTACCACTTTGGCATCATTCGTGGGCAAAGCCTGCGCTGTTGGAATTCGCGGCTAAAATATGACATTCATATACATACATGACAGCGGATATAACAAAAAATTAATGCCTTGAATTCCCCCAAGGACCCATGCACATCAACATATATAATTAAGGTTTGGAAGATTTACCTTTCACCAAGGTACGATCGATCAGTTGTATAAAACGTTGGTGTAGCTCTTTGCACCAAAACCCGAATCACCTTTGAGGAATCACGTTGCTTTTGCGCGAACGTGGCTACAGGTATCCACACGAACGAACTTATCTTGGAGTGATCACGGTGTACTA
>CAODLS012649819.1:0-10374 GCA_948243855.1 Flueggea neowawraea
TGAAACCGAACCGGAACCGAACCGGCGGTTAAAACGGTTAAAACCGGTCAAAACTGGAACAGAACTGAACCAGAACCGGACAAAACCATGAAAACCATGGTTCGGTTCCAGTTCCTATATTTGATAAACCGGAACCGCCGGTTCCGGAACCGGCAACAACTCTACCAAAAGCTATCGTTAGTGATAGTGGAATGCATTTTTGTAATCGGGTGGTGGAAAGAGTATTCAAGAAATATGGTGTTACCCATCGAGTATCCACCACTTACCACCCACAAACCAATGGGCAAGCTGAAGTGTCTAATCAGATCATCAAAGGTATTCTTGAGAAGACGGTTAACCCAAACCGTAAGGATTGGAGTATGCGCCTCGATGATGCACTTTGAGCTCACAGAACAACATATAAGACTCCTTTAGGTATGTCCCCTTTATCGCCTAGTGTATGGTAAATCATGTCACCTTCCTGTTGAGATTGAACACAGGGCGTATTGGGCCGTGAAAAAGTGCAACACGAACTATGATAAAGTCGGGCAGCAGCGAAAGTTGCAACTCTAAGAGCTTGAGGAAATTCTGAATCACGCATATGAGAATGAAGCTCTTTACAAGGCCAAGTCCAAAGCTTTCCATGATGGTTAACTCGTCCATAAGAGACTTAAAGTGGGAAAAAGGTATTTCTATTTGATTCTACTTTGAAACTTTTTACAGGAAAACTTCGTTTGAAATGGGTTGGTCCCTTTGTAGTTGTTCATATTTATTCTCATGGTGCCGTTGATATTCAAAGCATCGAAACTGGTAAGATTTTCAAGGTTAATGGGCAACGCTTGAAACCATTTTATGAAGGATTTGTACCACGTTCAGTTGAGGTCGATTACATTTGTGAACCCCATTGCAACTGAACTTAGCTAAGTCCAGCTAACACGACGTAAAAAAATCGTTTCTTGGGAGGCAACCCAAGGTTTTTATGATTTCTCTTTGATCATTTGAATCACTTTGTTGATTGTTTGCCTTAGCCATAAATTTTGTGTGCTTTCATATTTTGAATTGAATTTTTCGAGGATTTGATGGCATTTGTTTGGGAGAATGGTTTGTTTTGAAGAATAGGTGATGAGAATTCGCATTTGCGTGGAAGAATTAAGTGTGGGGAACGTACAGATAGGAGATACACGCTTGTTGGACCAAGGTGGGCATCTTTCAAAACAACATCATTTCAAAAAAAGAAGGCAGAATGAAACGCTGTCATTTTGCACAACACGTCTAGCGTCACAAAGGCGCAACTCTCATTTACCTGCACAACGCCGTTTTCCACAAAGATCGGCGCAGAAGTCGAACGGTGCAGTTTTTGTGAGCAACAGAGATTGATTTGAGAAACAAAGGTATGTGGGTCATTTGCTCTACACTTTAAGAACCCTACTCACTATTTTTGGGACCACTCCAGCCACATAGCACCAAATTTCCCCTCTTCTTGTTCCCCTGTTCGATGACAACACAAACCCACCACCAAAACCCTACAATTTTCATCGTCTTCATTGAGCAACCATGCCCATCACCAAAGATCAAGCCTACTGGCGAGGGGAACCACCACCGAAATCACTTCCGTCACCAACTTCAGTCGTCGCACAGCCCAGTCACGCCGCTGGTCCATTTTGCTGTTGTCGATCTCCATCACACATGACTCATATTGCTCTTAGTCGTCGCTCCACAAGGCTCCAGAATCATCGCCCAACACTAGTAGCATAATCTCCCTCTTCCTCATACGATACTGAGACTGATCCTGACATCACCATTATTGATAGCCCACCCACTTATACCATTGTAGAGCAGCAAGAGGAGCCACAGGCAGAACCATCGTGTTGTTGTCGTACTCTACCAGTGGCACCACAACCAGAATTGGATACTGATCACGATGAACCCATTCCAAGGCAGCACAAGTCTCGCAACAAACAGGGCAGACGTGTTCACAGAAATAATCTCAACAGTGACTTCTTCATGTTCACTCGCAAATTTCATCACGACATGTTGCCCCAGGTACGTACTATGACTATTGGCACAGCTAGGGTGATTGATCCTACTGGTCTTATACGCCTCAATATTGCTGATAGATTTGTTGACTTGGTTCGTGCTGTTAACTTATCTGTTTTTCTTACAACTGATTTGCCTCATTATCTGAGCTTGTTTAGGAATTTTATTCCACTTTTGAATTTAATATGAAGGCTGATTCTACTGTTCGTACTGTGATGCAGTTAAGTGACTTTGTGGTGAGCATATATCCATTTTTGTCACTGATTTTAATCTTGTTTTAGGATTAATTAATGATGCTCATGTTGATTCTGATGCATATTTGACTGATTTGGTTGATTATCCCAATGAATTTAATGCCACTGAGCTTTATGCTCAAATATCAGTTGACCCGAACCCGTACAACCCTCGTTTTTCCAAAGCCAACACTCTTCGTGACCCAGCTTATCGACTTTTCCAAAGATTTTTGGCTTTTAATTTTTTAGGGCGCTAAGATAACAGTAATATTCTTTCTAAGACTGAATTATTTTTTATTTGGTGTGCTGAAAATGAGCTTCGGGTTAATATGGGGAATTTTCTGTTAACTCAGTTGCCGTATATCTGTGCGCAACTTAAGACCAAAAAGAAAACTTTGATTTTAGGGCCACTGACTACTCTAATTACTATGTGTGCTTGTGATTTGTCTGACTCTAACCCACTTCTCACCAGCTTAACTAGGTTGAAGTGTTCGATTTTCGTGCTTTACAAAGAATGCAAATCGTTCGCCCAACGGCTCAAAGTGGCCAATATGAGTTCCTACCACCTAAGACAGCGCTCTACGGTGCCATTCCGCCGCTTGCCCAGTTGACTACTCATGAGCGCCTTGAGTGGATGAAGGCTCGTCAAATTTGCATGGAGGCTCAGCAAACCAACATGGCCAATATTTTTTCAATCTTTGGTCACCACAAAGAGGAAGATTGATCAGTACATTGATCTTTCCTGTGAGCGTCCTCGACGTGCCGATGATTAGTCACCACCATTTCCACCAATCCAGAGAAGCATTTTCTTTCCACTCCCTCATTTTTTAATTTTTATTGCCTTTCTTCTTTACATTGAGGACAACGTTGATTTTAAGTATGGGGAGGGAATTTTATGATTGTGTTTTGTTTTTCGTGTTTGTTTTGCTATGTTTTGTTATGTTTATGTGATTTTGAAATTTTCTATTATTTTTCGTTAATTTTTGAATGTGATTTTACGTAGATGCATGTTTTGCATTGCATGTTTTGTCTTTTCTGCATGCATTTTTGTACTATCATGCATTTTTGCATGCCCATGCTATAATTTGATAGCGTGTCAAACCACGAAAGTAAATTAACGTGCTCAATAACACTAAGAATGAAGTAAAGCAATGAGCAGGATTGAACCACAGAGACCGGTACATAAATGTTTAAATGTCGTGACAACAAAATAAAATAAGGTAAAGTTGATGAAAGTTTAGGCAAAACCAACCTGAAAATTAACATAAGCTGAAATGAAAATTAGCAGTAAGATGTAATTTGCAACAATGAAAATAAAAAGGAATTCAATAATGAGAAAGCCTAGCAAAGGTATTTCATCCGTTCAATCCAATTAGCCGATCACAGACATGAAAGATAATTATCAAGCATTCGAACAGACAGGGTTATAGTTAACAGTGACACACTCAATTAACCAATCTCTTCTTAATTTATTGATAGCCCCGGGATGCCCTGCAGACTATTTTCTTAACCACTAGATAACCCCCCGGACGCCCTGACAAGATTTAATCTATGGCAGTATTATGAATTAAAGAGACCCCTAACCTATTCAGTGAAACCAGAAATATCGTGATTCATTTAAACTAGATTATTCAACCCCACAACAATAAATAACGTCCAAACCACATATATCCACGTTGTTCGTTACCTATATTAGGACTAATGTGATGCACTATTAATCCTAAATAACAATATACCATTCATTCAATCACACAACCGGCCGAATCATGCAACCAATATGAATAATAATAATAAAATAACTAAGGTACATAGATTGAATAAATATTCGAAATGCTTTATAACAAATAAAACAATAGTCTCACAACTATAATGGATTGAACTTCAGAAATACCTCAACTAGAAGATTGTTTGGTTACACATAATGAAAGATGAAAGCTAAAATCAAGAGAAGTTTGTGGTTGTCCAGTTCATGCCTCCAAGAACAAGAACGACAGAGAGAGAGAAAGAGAGAGATAGATAGATAGATATATGGATAGATAGATAGATAGATAGATAGCTGCCAATCCCCAAAATAAAAGAGCATATATATGTCCTCTTATTAAGAAACCTAATTACACTTGAAAATAACTAAAGATAATAATAACTAGGTTAATTATTTTGCCCTAGCAATGAAAATAGGTCAGCAGCCCTCATACACGTCCATGAGGCTAAAAACTTGAGGCCCAACCGTGGAAACACGCGGCCCAATGCATACGTAGTCAACCCAGTCAACGCATCGCTACAGCATGGTCATGCCAAAGTGCCCTCCAAGCTGAAATGTGCCCAAAATCGCTCCAAATCCACGCATTTCACCAATGTTCCACCTAAAACATCAAAGAAGCGAAAAGACATAAAAAGACCCGAATAACAACAGTTTATGATGCAAAATAAACATAAAATGAAATATTAAATATGCCTAAAATACAACTTATAGTCCACCCTTAGTTCAACACTAATGACGAACAGATGAGAATTGAGAAGGCCACAAATTATTTGGTTGCAGGTTTCATAAAAGGAGATTAAAGGATTGAACCCACCAAAGAC
This sequence comes from Flueggea neowawraea, assembly GCA_948243855.1. NCBI lineage: Eukaryota > Viridiplantae > Streptophyta > Magnoliopsida > Malpighiales > Phyllanthaceae > Flueggea > Flueggea neowawraea. The sequence goes on from CAODLS012649819.1 coordinate 4,833, forward strand.
AATAATTAACAAAAGAAGAAGAGTGGGATTGGATTGTACACTATAAAAACGGATCCAAAACCAACAATGATTCACTATAACAGATCTAATGAGAGATATGGAACATTCAACAACTGGCAAATAATCCCCAGCCAATAAACTATTGTCAGTAGTAATATGAGTCAAATCACGTGTTTCTTCATCATTCTGAACAATATGTACAGAATGTTGTTTCAAATTATGGCTGCTTTTTGCCAAATCAATCCAAACCAATTCTTGATTTTGATCGAATTGAACATAAGGGACCAAAGTTTATAGGATTAATTCAGTAGTGCAGTGTATGTTAGCACAAAGAGTCTAAGGGCATTTCAACTAACCGATTTTGGGTTACTACTAACTTCTCACTCAACAAATCATCACTCATTAACTTCTCGTTATACTCTAATATGAAACTCACAATCATTTTATTCATTATTTTACTTATTTATAACATCTAAATTATAATATAAAATATTTATTTGACATAAATATTTTGTGAGTTAATATCCGAAATTAAAAATATTATTTTAGAAATTATAGTATATGATATTTATTTTAATATTTATTTAAAAATAATTTTAGTAAAATAAAATTTAATGGTTGATTGAATATATATTTAAAATATAATTTAACTTTAAAATTAAAATTAAGCATTGAAAATATAATTTTATTAATAGAAAATTACAATAATATTTAAGTATTAATAACAAAATACTAAAAATATTTATTTAACATATCAAAATATCAAAAAAATTAAAAAAAGCGGTAGGGTCCACTTTCAATTGGTTGGAAGCATCCAACCATTTGGCTTTAGCCAAACTTTCCCTAATGGGAAAGGTTGGTTGTTGTCAAAACAAGTGGGATACTAGCACCCACTATTGTTGCTCTAAAGGTGTGTCTAGAGCAAAACTGAAGTCATATGGCTTCTAGTTGTCTGTTTTTAAGCAGGCAGTGTTCTCTTGGCCATTAAGTACAACTCCAACCAAGCTCTAGCTCTATATTTAGAGTAAAATTCTAAATATAGAGTAAAATTATCTCTAACCAAGCTCCATTTGGTATTGCAAAAATAGAGTTTGCTTTAGTGACACTCTAATTTTGAAATGGTACGATAGCAAATCTATTCTTTTTTCCTTAATCAATCATATTCTAGCATTTGTATTTCATATATTTTTGTTTCAAAATATCCACTTTTCAATGTATAAACACATTATTGTAAAAATTATAATTTAAATATAATATTAATTAATTCGTAAAAACAAAATATATTAAAAAATAAATGCACAGAAATTAATACAAATGCATACACTACAAAATAAAAATATAGTAGATTAATAAAAATAATAAAATAGATTAATATGACATAATATTAAGTCTAATGTTTGTTTATTTGTGCCTTTTATTATTAATTCTTAATGAAAAATTATATTACGATTATACTTTACTTAATTTTTAATCAAAATTAATAATATATATAGAATAACATGTCAATTCATAATCTTATTAAATAACAATTTTTTTGTTTAATAAATAATTAAAAATAATTAAGTTTGTGAAAAAATAATGATAGAAATGTGATTTGCAAGGAATATTGAAAGAATATTATTTTTAGAGTTAGAAATAGAGTTGTTGGTTAGAAATATTTTATTATATATTGTATTTTTAAAAAAAAAATTACTGTAAAAATAAACTTATAAATTAGAGATGCTCTAAGGATGCAGTGTTGTTGGATAAGGATACTATTTTTTTTAATTTTAATTCGCAAGCTTGCGTTGCATTTGCTACACACACGTCTTTAAGAGCATCACTAACAATCTTCCTAATTTGGGGAGTTAAAATATATTATTTAATTCAAATTTACTCTTCTATTTATCTTGGAATTTGAACTCGATTTATTTTTTTTTTAATAAGTAATATTTTATTACCAAATTTAAAAATAGAGGACCAAGCAAAATTTTGCTCCATTGGCCATAAAATACTAATTATTGAGAAGGAAAAATAAAGTGGATTCAAATTTTAAGATAAATAATAAAATAAATTTAACATAAATAATATATTTTAGTTCCTTAAATTAGAAAGACTGTTGATAATACTCCAACATGTCTCTCTTTTCTGTATCAATTTATCCATCTCTCTATGGTTCTCTAAAAATTTCTAAGGCCCCGTTTGGAAGGCCTAGAATTAGGATGAAATTAAAGAATTCAGGAATTGGGCCTCACCCAATTCCAAATATCTTGTTTGGATCCAATTCCAATTCCATCATTAATTCTACATAATTGATAAAGGCTTGGACCCAATTCTTAACCTAAAACCTCAACATTCACAATTCCCGATCTCAAACCGTCGATCTCTTCCACCTCAAGTCTCTCACCTCTAAGTCGATGTTACACAGTTGACGGCTTCCTTAAATCGACGCTTCCTCTACGGTTGACGGCTTCAGACTTCAAATCAACGTTGCTCATATTGTTTGTATTTATGTCAACTAAATCGATTAATCTTAGACTAAATAACAATTTTTTTTATGTATTAAATTTTTATTTTATATAATTTATAATGAATAATTTTTTTTGAAGCTTTGCTTTTTTTTATATTCAACAAAAAATAATTTTGATAAAAAATAGTATGATTTTTTAATATTTTTTTTGTATAATGCGTCTATAAAAATAACTTATACGAATAAAAATTTATCCAATGATGATAGTAACACTCGATAGTGGCTTGTAATTTTATCTTTAATTGTAGATTATTTCTCATAATAAATTTAAAAATATGTTATTTATTTTATTAAAAATATTATTTAAACTATAAATTTTTAAAAATTAAAAATTTAATATAAAATTAAAACTAATTATATGTCTCTTGAATATTAAATGAATTTAACTCACCTTAATTAATTAATAAATTTATACATAATAAAAGTACATTTAATGTGTTTAATAAATATTAATAAAATTAATTATCTAAAAAATATTTAAAAAATTAAAAATTATCATAAAATTCAAAAAATTAATGGAGAAATTTTAGAATGTCTTTTGATCTTTTTTTTTTATCAAATTCATATATTGTATTTAATATGATGATTAATAATAAATTCTAATACATTTCAAAGTATTAGTTTCAAATATTATAAAATATTTAAAAAAATTATTCTTAGACATCGCTAGGTGTTCGACATTTTCAATATCTTAATAATTCGAATAAAAGATTTGTAGGTGGAAAAACTTTTACTAGAAAATTTTAAGAACTTTTACATCTATAAAAATTAAATCTAATTTCATTTATTAAGAGAAGAAGAATCCATATTATTAAGTTGCAGCCGTTGATGATTACATTGAATATAAAAAATGCAAAGGAGTATTTGGTTTGTCCATAAAAAATAATGCTATTTGATCAAACAAAATCATTTGATCGAATAAAGAATTGGGCACAAAATATTTTAAGTCAAATGACAAAAATATGAAACGTTTTTATCTTAAAATGTGATAATTGCATTGATTAGCATTGTTTTTTATTAATTTATTATATATTTCTCAGTCTTTGGAAGACTTTTTTTTGCTTGAGATAGATTATTATACATATAATTACAAAATTTAATTGTTAAAATATAAAAATTATAAAAAAATTATGATTGATAGTTTTCATGTGCCATATTTTGTCTGATATATATATTAAGTATGTTATAATTTTATTAAATAATTTTTTTGCTAGGTCAATTAAATCAATTGATCTTATGTTAGACCAAAGAATAATTTTTTTGTATTGGTGTATTCAAATTTTTATTTTATATAATTTATAATAAATAAAAATTTGGAAGCATTTTATTTTTTTTTCTATTCAACAAAATAATTTAGATGAAAAAAATAGTACTTTTTTTAATATTTTTTATATAATGCATCTATAAAAATTAACTTATACGAATCAAAATTTATCTAATAATAGTAGTAACAATCGATAATGGCTATAATTTTATCTTTAATTATGAATTGTTTCTTTTAATGACTTAAAAATACATTATTTATTTTATTTAAAATATTATTAAAAACTATAAATTTGTTAAAAAATTAAATATAAAATTAAAACTAATTATATGTCTCTTGAAGTTCTCTCATTAATATTAAACTAATTTTTAATAATAAATTATTAAATGAACTTAACTCACCTTAATTAATTAATAAATTTAAATTTATACATAATAAAGTAAATTTAATGTGTTTAATATATATTAATTAAATTAATTATCTAAAAAATTATAAATTTTTATAAAATTTAAAAAATTAATAGAAAAATCTTAAAAAGTGTTTTTGATTTTTTTTGTTTAAATTTATATATTGTATATGATATGATATAATTGATATGATGTTTCAAGTTGTTGAACGAAAGGGTTGATTGTCTGCTTGGGTTAAGGCGAGCCTCGTGGGTCATATTAATGCAGTTGTCTCTCCCAGTTCGAGACCATTTTGTACTTTTTAGCTTTATAAGACTAGTTGTAAATGAGCTACGAACGGGACTACTATTTATAGTCCGGTCCAAGGGGATGCATTACCGCATCCCCGTGATGTAGCCCGTCCTCCTGCGGGAGGACGGACTACATGTGTCAGGCGCGGGGCCCACTGACCCCACGCCTGACACATTAATCTTTTTTTTTAAAATCAAAATCTGATCGTTGGATCATTTTGATCTAACGGTCAGATTTATTCCAACGGGGATTAAAATAAAATTGTGTTTATTGGAAAACTGAGTAGGTGTTCTGCGAGACCCTTAAAATAGCCCCTGAGTTACGGATGAAAAAGCTGAGGGCTAAGAACTGAGGATTTTAATAAAATAACAATAAAAATGCTAAGCAGACGTCCCGCGAAACGATTTCAGCGACCGTGGGTTACGAGTAGCCTAAGGCTTAAATAGCAAATATGCAGTCAATAGCATTTAGGGCCATAGTTGTCTCCACTACTCGTAGTTGCTCCATCAAGCTAAAAGGAAGGGTTGATAACACTGAAGGTCACTAAAGTTTCTGATTCGTTCATTAAAAGTCACTAAATTGAATTTTAGTTCCGACAAGTCACTTAACGGAGTGTGATTATCCACTCAAGGTCACTGATCACCGGTCGGTACTACATGGCCGGTTGCCGAAGCAGATCTAATGACACGTCATACCACGTCGGATACACATGGACGTTTGACCTTTTTTTCAGCCGGAAGCGTGCCATATTGACAAGTGCCCTGTGGCACCTTGAATTTTGAAAATTAAATGCTCGATTGGGCTGCTAAAAACGGTGTCGTTCAATACTTGTAAAAATAAACAAAGACCTTCATCATCTTCTACCTCTGCTCCAACATTTCTTTATTCACATTCTCTCCATTATAAATCCAACTTTACCACTCTTCACATCAACCAATCAAACCGAACCAATCCTCTTCAAAACCTCAAACAGATTGACGAAAAGATGCACAAAAATACTCAAGCTTCCTCACTTGGTCCCAGCGGCTTAGGCCTCACCCAAGCCTTCTTCAAGCCCATCCAGAACACTGC
>CAODLS012649961.1:0-16066 GCA_948243855.1 Flueggea neowawraea
TGATAGGGTTTTGTATGATATTTTGATTCAAGCGGGACGAGTGGTGGAATTACATATCCCTCGAGATAGGGAAACTGATCGGCCCAAAGGTTTTGCATTTGCGGAATATGAAACTGAGGAGATTGCTGATTACGCTGTTAAATTATTCTCTGGACTTGTGACCCTCTACAATCGTACTCTTAAATTCGCGGTGAGTGATTGGATTTTGTGATGTAGATATCGGAGGAGTTGTATGTTTTGGCTTGTTGATTGTTATTTTTATGAGGGTTACTGATGTATTTTTCAAACAACAGATTTCGGGGCAGGATAAACCATCACCAAACTATTCAAATGGAAATGTTTCCGAATCAAATTTGAATAACAAATCCAGGCTTCACATTGTATCATCGAACAATGTAGAATACGCTCATCAATCTATGAGGCTGTCAGCACCTTGCCGTGTTAATTATTCTCATGGTAATGCTTTTCTTGCTGCACTATGGATTGTAAAATAGGTTCTTTTTTTTTTTCTTTCTTCTAATTGTCACTGAACAATTTTTTCCACTAAAACAGAGCCACCACCCCCAGGTGTAACACACAATTCCAATGGTAATGGTTCACTTTTTAATGGAGTAAATTATGACTATGATCGAAGAGATTATGGATCCACATTTGACTCCATTAGCCGGTCTAGGTCACGGCGTTGAGATACAAGTAACCTGTACCCCTCATACTCATATTTGTTGTCTTGGAACTGCACGTAGGGTAAGTTATTCAGCTGTAAATATGTGCAAGGATAATTGCTGATGCCCATATGCTTGCTTTTATCTGAATCATATTGTAAAACTTAGAGAAGTATTAGTTTTTTTACCCATGTACTACTTTTTTGTTTTCTCAAGCTTTTTTTCCCTTCTTATAGTAAGAAAAGGTTGCCTGTTGAATATGACTTGGTTTTCTGACTGTATTGTTTCTGCTAGTTGTTTTGTCTGGGGGGGCTATTGATTTCATTTATGTTGCTGGTTGGAATTTTTAAGTAACCACTACGAGACCAATTAGTTACAGATTCAATTCTTTGTATACGAACTTTTTTTTTTAACTGGACATAAAGGATGTTTTGTTTCCAATAAATGATTCCTTCTGCAAATTCAGGTATTTTCAGTACGGTGCTTAAAAGCTGCTGAATAAATTTCCTCTAGAGTATATTGTCAAACCCTGTTATTTTAAGTGTGATCTTTTTAGTTGGCCTCTCCTTCTTTTGTTCAATTTAGAACCTGTTCTACCTGTGTTCAGGTCAATAAAAATAATTCAATTTATATAGTATTTTCAATAAAAACTATAAATTTTCTTATGGACGCTTTTAGTGCTCTCTGGTTGTTGAAGTGGATTGGGAAATTTCAAAATTAATGGACAACATAGTTTTGTTGGGTAGTGCATTTTGAAGTTTCTAGTAACTTAATTTCTTTTTTAGTTCTATTTGTCTTGTTAAGATCCTGAATTATTTGTGCAAGAATCTCATGATACCTATTTTAGGCTTATTTATTTTAAAAAAGACACGAATTTTGACAAAATTCTTATTTGTGTGATAAACTTTAAAAATCATTAAAAAAACAAGAACTTTCATTTCTCTCCTAATTACGTCATCCAGTTAATTTGTTGATGTGGATGATGATGTGGCATGCTAACTCACCCCACGTGCTGATGTGGTGTGGTGTGGTGATGTGGCATGGTGAACTTTCATTTCTCTCCTTGTTTTTGTAGTCTAAATATTCTTTCCAACTTATTTAACTTCCATGGTACAAGTTGGTATGTGGGAAAAAAAACGCGCGTGCACACACACCCCACCCGGAGAGAGAAGTCACAGTCACTTGACCTTGACCTCTTTACTTATTCGGATTTTGTCTTTAGTTTTGTTATTTGATGGTTTTCCCAAATTATAACCCACGTTTAGGAAATCTACTTCTTTTCTAAATTCACGATTTCTGGTTGTTATTTTCATCGTTTCGTTTCATGCCTCTCAACTAGTTTATTTTCAGGAATAATTAATGTGGTCTTTGCATCCAATAATAACAAAATCAGTCTTCAGAGATGTAGTGTCACCCTAACGATTAGTTTGTAAAGTAATTTGGGGAGCTAAACTCTTCGTATTGTCATAAATTTTTTGTTGAGATGAATAATTCCTTTTTTCCTAAAATTTTGGAATTTGAAAATAAGAAAATTTTAAATGGCCAATGTTTACAATTGAAAGACTAGTTCAACAAGTATGAGTTTGAAGTAAAACATAAGGAAATTAATTTTTAGGTTTTTGAGTTATACTCTAATTAATATGTCAGTCCATGAGTTTCAAACAACAGACAAACACATTCTTGAATTGTGAAAAAATCAGGTTGCACTTAAATCATGTTATTGGTTTGTCATTGATCTGTTAATAAATTGTTGACTTGTCGTCTGGTTCACCTTAAATAAAATTTTAAAGACAAAAATACTATTGAATCTATTTTATTAGATCTGAGAAACCCTATTTTCTTTTTCTTCTAGTTTTCTTCTTCTTTTTCTTGCAGCCTCTCTAACTACTCCATCAACACCTTGCAACCCAGCAAAAATTCATGTTTCCAGCAAAACCCTGAATTTATTTTTGTCCACCAATGCCATACAAGACCAAGCAAAAATTCATGTTTCCAGCAAAAAAATCATGTATCTGCAGAGAGAGAGGGAGCAATTGAATTCTGAGATTAAAGAAACGTAAGAAAAGCTCAGTCCCTTCAAAATCGAAAAATGTAAAATCCTCTAAAATATCAAAATTGAAACTGAGACAATATATTTCAGAGACAATCGTTTACATCTAAAATGTTTTACAGAAATTTGATTGCAAATATGGAGAGAAAGAATGAGAATCAGTTCCAGATTCAACAAAAATCAATTTCTCGCACATTTGCGTCTCCAATTTCAAAAATGCTTCAGATACTACAACACAATACGTTTCAAAGACAACTGATTCAAAGCCCTAAATACCCATACAAAACGAAAGACGGACCGTCGATCTAAAAAATCCGTTTGTAATCTGAAACTAGACCCACCTATCTATTAATCAAAACCTCTATTAATTCTTTTTTGCAAGTCTCTCCACATCTCTCTCTACCACAAATCCAGAACCTTCAAAGAAAATCAAACCCATATTGTCTATTAAATATAGTGTGGATTGTGTTTGCCAATAAATGATTTATCACTACTCAAACTTGGTCTCTGCAGAACCACATTGCAGAAACAAGTGGGAAAGTCAATGTGGTTATGCAGAACAAGTATTTTTGCAGGGAACACTCGTTTCTGCAGAAAATTTATTTCTGCATAAACAAGTTTCTAAAACTCTTGTTTCTGCAGAAACTAAACTACAATTTTTTTAAGAGAATGGTTAATAACCGCAAAGACAGAAAGGAAAACCCAAGAGCACCAAAAGTGACATTAACAGTCCTTAAAAGGATGACAGTCTAGGTCCTCAGGACTATTGCAAGGAAAAAATATATTTTATACATTGACTGCCAAACTCACTAACATTTACTACTGGATTTCCAAAATTTAAAATGGTAACTGACAAGAAGAAAATCCACGATTTCTGAAACAAAGCTTTAGCCAATATCCATACCTTGGGAAAAGATATCAAATCCAACCCATACTCCTCTAGAGGATCTTCATACTCACGTATTCTTCTGCCCCACAACATGACAAGTATCATAACTGCAGCATAGAGGCCAATGATTGAGACAAGCTCAACAAATCGGGAGGGACTATTTGTTGTCCAGATCTGAACTATTGTTGGAAGCAATGGAACGACAACTGGTGACCATAAGACAAGCATCATTCCAACAAACCCAATAACCCTAGAGGAAAAAAACATGATTGGAGTTCAACACAATAAGCTGAGCACTAACATGATTTCCAAACCTCAAACTTGACATTCAGTAAACTAAATTACCTCTGGTGCAAGGGGCGTTCAGCTATACGCAGAAATGAGATAAGCTTGTCAGTTAGACTCATAGCACCCCGTATACCGGCCCAAAGCAGCGCAACTTTGCCAACAAGCCTTAACATGCCACCCTTCTTTCCCAAGTCTGTTAGCATCATAACCAGCTTGTTGACAAAAAGAAGTATATCCAAAGTTTAGAAAAACTAAAAATAAGTAGTCTGTATATAAGATATACACAAGTCAATGTAAGAACCTTTCTTGATCAACGTCACCATCTTCTTTAGTAGGAACTACTGGACCAGCAACTGACATTGCTTTCTCAGCAAAGCTTGACACTATGTTGCTCTGGTTTTTTTCTGCATCATCAAGCTTTTCAGCTGCCTTCTCATGAATGGACCTTGCCTTGAAGGACTTGGATGTACTCTCTGCAATTCCCTCACATTGGTTTGAATCCTATGCTCCCAAAAGATATTTAAAGACGCAAAGTGAAAGACTTTCCATCAGATGAATGAATACGAAAAAGTTACGCTCCAAAAGATGACAAACAATCCAAGTAAAGAAAAAATCTAATTGAACAAAGAAAAGCAATCATAGGTAATAAGTGCTGCTTCTATTTGTAAACCATTTAAAATACAACTACTACGTCATATTCTATCATGCATGCTATTAATGTGCATTCCTTCCGTGCTCTTTTCTCCTTTAAGCCCACAGTTGGACATTTCAAGATTTGAAACTAAGAGACCACCACCAGGAAGTAACGGATAATGCGCAGTAAAAATCTACATGTAAATCCTCAAATTGGCAAAAAAAAAAAAATCAAAGTGAAACTTTGCAAGCCTGGGAACATATAAGGTAATACATGCTAGGAACTAAACCTTCAAGCATAAGGAACGAAAAAAAGGGATTAAGAGAGCAGTTCTCTCTCTTGCAAACAAAGTCACAATCCTACCACATGTTTCATTGCTTTATGGACTAGCATTCAAAACAAATCATAATCCTCACTAGAGTTGCTTCTTTGGAATTTCCTTCACTCAAGAAGTACACAAGAAGATTAAAGGAAAGTGCAAAACATTAACAAGAAATTTTTTGAGAAATCCAAGAGCAAGAGATGCCAAAATCTACTCAATAATTTAATAATATCAGATATACTGGTTTCTTTGAGCAAAAAGAGCCTCTTAAATGTCAAAAAGCAGATAAATGACACTGCAGGCAAATTTCAAACATCAAAGTGTACAAGTTAGAACAATAATGGTAGCATCATTTTCAGAGAAAATAAAGAAAAAACAGAAGAGAAAGATCAAGTGCACAAGTATTCAGAATTTTCATGCTTGATTCTGTTTCAATAGATAGAAAAAAATATGTCAAGTAGTTTTCTGCAAAAAGATGCAAGAGAAAACACTAATTATTACCTGTTGCTGAACCAATAAAGTGGATGCTCCAAGAGCAGCTGTAAAAGCACCAACCATGACATTATCATTATTCATACTTTTTACATCAATTTTGTCCCCTTCTTCGTCTTCTATGTTTTCCAGACCAATCGTTTCATCAGCTGGAACAGGGGGCTTCAAATCCAGGTCCTTCACAGCAACTTTACTTTTTTCCCCAGTTTTTTCCAGTTTATCAACGGATGACAGATCGCTATTATGCCTTGGAACTACATCAAAATATTTTCTTAGAGCAGCTAAGAAAGAGCCGATAACCACACCTATTGGCAAGACTTGTCTTAGATAACTTGTACCCTGCACTGCTGATGAGATTACCTTTATTATATGCTCTCCATTGAGGTTACAAACTTTTTCTGAAGCACTGCCAATGCTATAATCTTTATCATTCAAAGACCAAGTATCATCCCTGTTGCGTCCGACAGCCAAAGACACAGCATTTGCCACTTCCTCCAAATCTCCTGCAAGATCAGACAATCTTTTTTATGTCAGCTGCACTTAGCTTGCGACCAACTTCAACCCTCAAAGCGTCCAAAATAATATTTTTTACAAACTGCATCAATTCCTTTAATCCATCAACAGTTTCATCAAATTCTCTGCCATGTTATAGTCTCCAACAGGTCCCTGCTTTCTATCAGTATCTAATACTATATATGCTCGTTTGATATAGTTATTTGTGTTATTAACTTTATTCGGTGAATCAACCTGATTTGTTCTGACACCTTTCTGCATTGTATAATCAGCAGCAGATTCTCCGTCATTCCCAGGTTGTTCCAAGAGTTTCCATTGACCATCTTCCGGAAAATAGTCAAGCAATAAAGCAGTAGTTGTATCTACATCTAATGGTTCACTACGTGGCATCTTAGTTATAAGATAATTTTGGAAATGCTCATTCCATAGGTAGTCCTTACATAAATTTGGACTTACAGACAAAGGAAATTTATCTTCATGTCTCTTAGTATATTCAGCCAACTGATCTCCACCACCCAAATGATCTCTCACTTCTCCTTCCTTCCTTTGATAATCACTGTCAGCATTTCCCTGAGTGTCAATAATATTGCTCACTCTAGATACATTGGGGTCATCAGTGGATTTCTCCTCTACCCATCCTGAACTCGCAGCATCCATCTGGAAGTTTTTTTTCTCATCAGTTTTTTTCTTTTCGAAAGGTTGATCACCAGTGATATGTTGTTTCTTGGACAATGAATCATTCGAATTATCTGTGTCATCATTTTTATCTTCATCCTCCTTTCCTTCTTCCAAATGAGTAAGCATATCTTCTATCACGCCAAAAACACTGTTTACTGCAACTTGTGTGGAGTCATCCATCTCTGTCAAGGCATCTAATGCTTGAGCAACGCTAAATGCAGGAGGGCTGGAATCAGCAAGAGGATGCCACAGGTTGCTGTGCTTCTTCAGTGCTTGATGGACTCTTATTTTTATCAATGGAAGAATCTACAGTTTTCTCTTCATTTTTTCGAGTATTGCCATCCTTTCTGGTTTCTGGTTGAGATGTTCCACCATCCGGCTCCACTTTATGCTCATCATTTGCTGGTTCATCAGTTCTACCAGCACTTTCCACGTGGGTGGTAGAGTTTGGTTTCGCACTAGTTTCTTCTCCCTTCTCACTATTGTCAAAATGCACAGCAGCTTTTTTTCTGATGGCAGCATCACTTTCGTGATTATTCTCGGAATCATGAGTGCCCTTCCTGTTAGAAATATCACCTTGTTGATTGTTTATCATTTCAGGCTGACCCTGATCAGTAGACTTATGTGAATCTTCCGTAGGTTGAAGCTCTGATTTATTCCAGAATCAGACTTATCTGTTTGAGTTTGATTGCTATCAAAATGATCATCCCCCATACTTAATTGATCTGAGGAATGATGATCTTTAGGTCTATCACTAGCACCAGAGGCTATCCTTGCTTTTTCCTGAGTACTTGATTTGGGTCCTAGTGATGCATTAGAATTCTTACCAATACCTAGAATTCCTCAAATTTTGAGCCCATGTTTTGAGCACGAAGAATCCCAGATACAGCAGTCATAAGTTTTCCGCGGATGTCTTCTGGTACAGCATCTTGTAAAGCTTTCATAAGTGTCTCTCCTTGCCCGACAGCAGTCAACACCTGGTCATTTGCAAATGATTAGCGTCACAGGATAAATAATCAAAGTTTCCAATGAAAAGGCACAACCTGGAGTGATGATTATATCCAATTAAGAACATTTGACAAGGAAAAACAAGAAGCAAAAACACCATGAATCACCGTGGAGGACACAGATACCTGTTCTGTTAGGGCCACAAATTTGACCCTAAATTATTGAACCAAACGGCCCCTAAATTCTTCAGGCCCAAGGCAGGAGGCTATGAGAGGAACGTACAAGCAATTGTTGGTTTATTCATGAAGGAGAAGAAAGGAGGACTCACTTCTTTCCATTCAAGAGGTCAATCAGTTTGGAAATATTATCTATTTCTTAGATTTAATTCCTGTTTGATTCCTGTTAAGTTAGGGGTCTTTAATATTTAGTTACGGGTGTATATGAGAATGATTTTTATGCAAGTATTTGGAACTTTGCACCAGAGGCAGTTTTCCTTACAATTCAAGTTATTAAGTTTGTCTCTTTTGATTCTAATGTGGCTTGCCTTTACTCCTAACACGTTCTGCCCCCAGAAGTGCCATAAATCACATTCCTAGAAAGAGGGATATCAGTATAAGGAAAATACAATCTTTAAGCAGTACCTTGTTCTTTTCTTCTTCTAACAAAGTATCAGGCATAGTGGCATCAAGAATATTCATAACCAGCTGTGTTGTTTGTAATACTTGACCTCTTTCAGTATCCTCAGAACTAGCTTCGTCCCCTTCGTCCAATTGTTCCTTAATAGAATCAATATGCTGCACGGCACCAGTTTTAACAGGCACCCCATCTTCAAGCTTCACATGTCCATTAGAACCTAGTGTAGAGCTGGTCTGGTTCCCAATCACAGCATTATGTCTGTCTACCATGTCCCTTGCCATTATTGTGTCTTTATTCGCGTCAGTCTTTGTAAGATCTAAGAGATTATTGGCACTTTTCTCAGCTGCCTGACCTTTCAAAAGAGCTAAGCCTTTTGCAGGATTGATAGTAACATCTACATCTCTCAAAAGAGGATGATGGCCTTTCAAAAGTCCAAGCTCAACGGCTGCAAGCCACTGCATTATTGACATGCAAGCTAGTCACAATAGCACTAGCAAAATATTTCAAAATCTACATAAGCAGAAATTTCATTTCCATGTAACTAAAATTCTTTCAAAAAGAGTGGATTTATCATCACCTCTAGTGTAAAATTCTGGTACCAAGATGCAGCATATCTGTCATTTAAAATAATGCTAGATGAGGCAGAAGAACACAAGAGGAGGCTAGTAAATGGATTATCTGCTATCAAACTGCGTGGAATAGAGAACAGCGGCACAGTCCCATCATCATGCTGATATTTCCACAGAACTGGAATTCATTAGGCTCATATATACAAAACATCCAAGAGAGGATGAATCATGAGCAAATTAATAACATAAAATGAAGCAACAGACAATCACCTGAACATAAATAACAGGAATCTTCACATTACCAACTACACTTCGTGTGCTGGATTTCGAGTAAAAGTCTTCTATTTCGTCAAAGCCATAAGATATCATAGATATTGATTTTTCAAAATCACGGACAGATTTTGACAATAAAGCCTTTTCAACATTAAACCCTCTAGTCCTTTTGTCTCACGATATCTCTATTAAGTATAAGGCATGGAAACATGCCAACCTTATATAGCTTAATGTGTTTTGTGATCCCAAGTAGACTGATATACGAATGATATTGATAAACCCTTTCATTAATTCATTTGAGTATGCATACATTCTATCAATCCTACTCATCAAGTGACCTAAAGATATCACTCTTCATAAGAGGAACAAATTCGTCACTCTCACTATCACTCATCTACAAGATTCATGACATATTCAATCATAGCCTTTATTGCTACCTTGTTACGGATAATGTTTGACTAAATCAAAACTTGTGATTCATCACATAGGAGTCGATAGTGAGTTTCAATCAAAGGACTCAAACATCACCACTGTATGAAAGCAACTTGTGACATAGATACATGAAGTGTTTTCATAGCGGACCAATCCAGTACATGTTCCTTAATACGTATCTATGTTCTAAGTGATATCCAATATCCATAATTAGTAAAACATGATTATCAACTTAGCAATATGCTAACCTTTGTTTGTTATTATTTCCATGACAACAATCGATTAGGGACATTTAGAATAGTATTTTTTTTACCTTATGGTTTTACTATCAAGACGGACTTTGATGACATAAGAAAGAATAAACTATTCATAGAAGTTTTATCTTCATAAAACATAGTATAATATTTCATAGATATGAAATAAAATGCCTCTTTATTAATTGATAAATCGGATGACAATGTACATAAATAATTGGACTAGGGCACTAAGACTAACAAGCCAAGCACAACAAAAATATATAGATTTAGAGGACACAACCTATGTGTCTGAAGCTGTCATCCCACTCACATAGATATCCAAGCTAAATGACCCATTCACTCACCATTGGGGGCTAGCTGACCTCGCTGACAGGAATAAAATATGAAACAAATATGATCAGACAAATGTCAAACTGTGGTACATGTGGCAATACCGAAGCCATGATATGCAGATATAAACTCAAACCCTGAGAAACCTATTTGGAATTAAGATCTGACGCTCTCACCTCGAAAATCAAAATCTAGATTAAATTACAGTTAGAACTCTTAATTTTTGAGTTTGTATCTGCATATCATGCATTACGAATTAGTCCTAAAGTATTTCCCAATTTACTAAACAATCCTCCAAGTACTCAGAATCTCCAACTAAGACCTCAAACTCTCAAAAATTACAAAATTGTCCCTAAACACTAAAATATCAAGTCTAGTCCTCCAAATATTCACAATCATAAAAAATTACACTCTTACTCCTTTCAGTAGAAAATTACAACAAATAATCCAAAATCAGAATCGATCAAAATTCGATGTTCTAATCTGTTCACATTGCTCCCAATAAACCTTGGAAACTTAAATCCATCAACAATTTCATCAAATAACTCAAAATTAGCAAAGATTGGCTCAAACCCAAATTAACCCTAACCCATTTAAAAACAACATCAAATCTCATATTTCCACGCTTAATCTATGTTCCTCTAACCTTGATCAATCAAGATATAACATTCTTTAACATCTAATCTAGCATAAACAAGCAAATCCAAACCAAACATACAAATTGGGCTAAAAACTTAATCCTGAGATATAAACATAAAAATGATGAAAAGAAGAAAATAGAGGCTCGATCTTACCTCTAGATATGAAATCGAAGTAAGGAGAAGCAACCAGAGTGTAATACCTCGTTAGATTCCAACATAGGTATCTATAGTTTTCGTTCATCTCCGATCCGATCCGATCCTTGGGAATCAGAGATGTAACTTGGATGTTGGTGGTGTTTGACAACCCTTTTGTGTGAATGAACTTTGAGTTACTTGAGTAAGTCGTGAGTTACTCAAGTAAGAGTGGTTAGTTACTCGAGTAGGATTTTGTGTCACTCGAGTAATCGGGAGTGGGTTCATGCTTCATGTTGTTCTGGATTGAGAGTTACTCGAGTAAGCTTGGACTTACTCAAGTGAGCAGGGTCAAAATTCCCTTTGAAGCAAGGTTTACTCGAGTAACACTCTGAGTTACTCAAGTAAGTCCGACAATAACAGAGACACTTAGCAAAATGCTGCATTTTACCGTCTAGGTCTATTTAATACCCCACCCAACTTTGCTTCGTCATTTATTTCTTTCAACCACCACATTTACTCTGAAATCCGTCTCTCTTCCTTCTCTATTGCATATCATTGATTCCTTGAGGTAAGATCTATTCTTTTTTTTTTTCTCTTGTTGCTTCCATTTTCTCATTGAATGCATTGTTTTGTTGTGCATTTTTAGGAGTGATGGCTAGAAATAGGGTTTTAGATTTGTGGTTGTTCTTGATGTTTTTGATGGGAGTGAGTGTTATGGGTAATAAAATTGGGACTGTGGGAGTCTAGAAACACCTAGGTTAAGCTTGAAATCATAAGAATCAAAGGTGTTCATAAGTGGGTATGAACCATTTCGGGTTGGGTTGATTTTGAGTTGTATTGATGGATTGGTGTATAGAATAATGTTTTGGAGGTTTATTTAGGAACAATGTGGTTGATTGGTAACATTTTTGGTCAGTTGAATTGTGTTTGGGAAAATCTGGAAATTTATGGGTAGGGATTCACTCGAGTAAGACAAGAACTTACTCGAGTGAGCCAAGTGTTTAGTTACTCGAGTAAGCCCTTTCTTAAGTCAAGAAGAGTTACTCGAGTGAGCCTCTATTTTACTCGAATAACCCACAATTATTTGGCTAATTATTAGTAGGACTAATGTGGTTTGTAATAACCAACATTTTTATTATGATAATAATATATTGGTGTATATATATATATGTTTTCTAGAAAATATGGAAACTTATTCTGCATGAATGACTTTTATATTATTCATAAATAATATATTTTGATATGGGACACCTAGTTACGTGGTACGTAACCTTTGGTATGCTAATGCTCTGTCAAGGTCCTAGTTACAGGGGTAAAGGGGTGACCATGTATCCAGCCAGATACACAATCTGTTATGTCTGGTGGAAGACTCCACATTACTATTTTGTCTGTTCTGGTCCCATATTCTGACTCTGTTATATATATATATATAGATATATATATATATACTCTGATACTGTTTGACTGCATGATCTCTGCTCCAGATGCGAACGTTTTGGAAAAACGATTTCTAAAAGCTATTATATATGTAGTGTGTGTACTATGTTATATAAGTCTATACGTGTGTGATATTTTGAATAGTTTTCAAAACGGTCTTTGTGAGGCACATATGAGACAATTTGGAGTGTTGTTTCGTCACTGGGTCCTGACCCCCTTTTCTTTCTTGTCTACTTCCTTTGCATGTCTTATAGATATATTTTGACGCTTGGCATCTATTCGGCTTCTCAACACCAGTGAGACATTCCTTGCTATTTAGTGAGTGCCCTCGTTCGGGCTCTACTTTTGTATTTTGTTATTAGAGTTTCATACCGGGTTGCTGTGGGGATATTAGGCTATAGTTTTGTATTTTGGATATTATTTTTCACTGACTAACGATTATGTTACTTTGATAGTATTATATTTATAACTTTTTCTCATATATGTATGTTATTTTTATTAAATGTTTTGATAACTGATTTTTTGGGTAGAATATCTATAAATCCGAGGCTTGTGCGAGACGACTTGGGCTTTCACAGACAATTCACCTTGTTCGCTGGTCACCGGCCCGGCTTGGGTCGTGACAAAGGTGGTATCATAGCGTTAGGTTCTGTATTGTCTGGGTCTGTATGGAACATAGGCATATTTGATCGAGTCGGAATGATTTTCCTCTATATATCCCTTGATCTTCGATATGGTACTGTGACAATCACTTGCATTCTGACATCTACATATATGTCTTTCTGTCATCTGTAGTGATGGATCGTTGTGGTTGTGGTAGCGGAAGTGGACGTGGTCGTAGCTTAGTATGCAGTAGATCAGCATGATTCATATAGCACGCCAGAGGTTGCAGCGCCAACAACTCCAGCTTCAGTAGATTCTCACAGTTTAGCTAGAGATGTTTGAGAGCATGAATCGAGTTCTTGATTGCATAGAGAGAGTTCAGCCAAATCAGGCTTTTGGAGGTCAGCGAGTTCCACCAGTAGGAGCAACACTAGTTCAGCCTGAGGTGCCACCTGTTCAACAGCGTCAGTAAGAGGAGGTTGCAGTAGTTGCTCCAGTAGTTGCACCACAGGCAGAGAGAAGGATTTGCTAGATATATTTATGAAGCTCAAGCCACCTAGGTTTTTAGTTCGGATGAGAGAGGATCCGTATGCCTTCTTTCTTGAGGTGGAACATCGCCTTGATGTTAGAGGCATTATTAATGATGTTAGTAGGGTCAGACTCATTACGTTTGTTTTAGTGGTCAGACAGCGAGATGGTGGAGGAGCCTTGAGACTCGGGAGGATTTCAGTTGGGCTTGATTCAAGAGTGAGCTCATTGTGTCCTTTCTTCCTCAGAGCATCCGGGACAGGAAGACAAATGAGTTCAATGATTTTCGTTAGGGGGTTGCTATGTTGGTGACAAAGTATGAGGAGAAGTTTAAGGATTTGAGTAGGTATGCACCTCCTCAGACTTAGGGAGAGAAGGCCTTGGCCAGGAAGTTTTTGGAGGGGTTGCGTCCCACTATCGGCATGATGGTGGCGACCCGAGATCTGTATACTATCAGGCAGATTGCAAAGGTTGCCATAGGGATGGAGTATATAGACGACACCCGAGGGAGCCGAAGAGGGTCAGGACCGAGGGTACTTATGGAGTCCAGCAGTGCCGGGGTTAGGGACCCTAGTCGGATTAGAGACGCCAACATTCATTTGGAGGGCAAAGGCTGTAATCCCAATATGGCAATCTAAGAGGGAGTGATTTGGATTTCTTGCTAAAAACTAAAGCTTTTTGAAAATGTTTTGTAATCTTTTATAAAACAAAAGCAATAGCTCAATCCAACACACACCAATGTTAATGAAATGAAATGCAAAGCAAGTAAATAAGAGAGTGAGGGAAGAGATGACAAATCCAATTTATAGTGGTTCGGTCCTCCTTGACCTTTGTCCATTCCTTAAGCTCACTAGAGAATTTGAAATCCACTAAGACTCTTCCTCAATTCTTGGTGAAGGAAAACCTTTGCACACTTATTTTTACAAGATCAACAAGAAACCTTTGCACCTTGTTTTTGCAAGCTCAACAAGAAAACCAACACTTGTGTTTTCTCACAGCTCTAACAAGCAAACCTAAACTATCCTCAAGCTTTAACACCAAAGCTTGATTTACAAATGATTTCCCAGATTAAAGAAAATAATCTCACTCCAACATAGAAAGCAAATAGCAAGATAAAAGCTTGGTTGGAATGTAAGAGCTTTAGAAAGCTTAGAGAGAGAAAGTCAAGAAATTGAATAGCAAAGCTTGGGCACATTCTTAAAAAGTTCTATGTTTTACCTCTGAAGTGAGGACCTCTATTTATAGGCAGTTTTTAAAATGTAGCTGTTGCAGGTCTTGAATTTTCCGTTTAGAGATGAAAGACAAACTCTGATTTTATGACATTAGCAGGTAAAATGTGCATAGTGTCATATGCAACGCGCGTTGTATATGTCTCATTGAGATGCAACGTGACTTGTTTCTCTTCTACATGTCTTGCATCCATCTCAAATGCGACTGCCTCAAATGTCACTTACTATAACGTGACTTGCGCTACTTACAACATGACTTGTATTCCATTTAGATGCCACTGCCTCAAATGTCACTTTATGTAACGTGACTTACACATCTTGCAAGTTGTCTTGATCATCCTTTAGCGTGCGTTGAATCTTGCAACTTTAGACTTCAACGTGCGTTAACGAACTTCAAAGATAGTATATTTGATTCTTCAAGTGACACTGTACAATCTTCCATGAATATTCAAATTTGAATTCCAAGGCACCGATTTTTTAGAAGGTGACATCGCACCCGTCTACGTGACTTGCACCCTTTGTAACCTGCGTAGATGTGTTTCTTCAAAGGTGGCTCCTTTACTCATCAACATGACTTGCAATTGTTGAAACGTGAGTGTTTCCTTGCAACTCCACTTCAGGTTTGGTGTACATTCCATCAACGTGACTTGTAGGTTGCACAACGTGACTTGTAAACATGTCCAGTCAGTCCAGAGGGTTCACTGTCACATCCTAGATTCGGTTACATATTCACATGCATATTTAACATCAAACATTCATATGATATATGCATACTCGTATATGCATTGCATAAGCATTATTATACTTTGGTAGTAGTTAATTATTAGTACAAGTTAAGATATATTGAATAGGAATTAGTGGTAAATAATTATTCGGTACAACCGCGTAGTCGCAATGTGTTTCGGTCAAACATGTAGTTTATATTTTAATTAGAGAAAGATTAAAGGATTTAATTGAAAATAAAATGTAGTTTGTGAATAACATTTTTGGATGAAAAAGATAATAGAGTAAAGAAATGGGATGAAAGTACAACATAAAAGAAAAAAGAAGGATCAAAAGAAAAAGAAGAAAGATGAAAGGACTAAAAGGAAAAAAATGAAAAGTGAAGTCGGTTAGACATGTATAAAAAAAAATCAATCATTCTTTCCATTTCATTCAAAGCCTCCAGAAGTATCTTAAAAAAAAATTCTCTAAACTCTTGCTATAATTCTACCAAGTTCATAATCAAGTTCCACCAAAGAATTTCTAAGCTAATCATCTTTATTTCTCCTAATCCTTAGTTGCTTAACTTATTTCATCATAAATATTTTAAGGTTTTCTGATAGTAATTAGGGTTTGGAATTGATGATTTATTCATGTCCTAATTAATAAAATTGAAGATTAAACAAACTCATTAGTTATATGTATATAGTAATCCGATCAGTTTTCTGGGTTGTATTTGAAAAATTGGTATGACCTCTATGGTTTGTAGAAAATTTGTAAATTTGGTATGAAAACATATATATGTGTCTAGTTTATAC
>CAODLS012650612.1:0-16120 GCA_948243855.1 Flueggea neowawraea
ACACAAGAGAACATATGCTCTAACTTACTTGGGAGAAGGTCCTGTTTCTGGGTCACCATATTGAGCATCAGGGTTTCTTTTTGTTCCACAATCCTTTCTAGTTTCTGGCAAAGGTCTTTTGTTGCTTCTAGTTCCAGAAACTGCTTGTTCCTCATTTCTTTCAGTCCCTGGCAACCCCAGTCTGAGCTCGGTTGCCTTGAGGTTTAGATCATTCTCATATGCAGCACAGCCACCTTCCATTTTCCAACAATCTTTTGATCACCCAAGAACACCAAGAATCGATTGTATTGAATGTATGCAAGAGATGTGCAGTAGGTAGAATATTATTTGTTGTTTGATCGCTTCCTTTGATGATGTGGGTAGAGAGAAAGGTCGAGATTGTGAGAGTAGTTGTGAATGGAAAGAAGTGTTTTTTATAGACTAATACGATAAAAGTCGTACAAGCAGAAGAAGTTGGGACAGGAAATTGCTTGAATGCATGAATTATGGACAAAGGCAAGCTAAGTTGTCGGTAGCAATATCAGCAGCTTTGGAGTACCTTGTCCATGCACCCAGGAGACAGGAGTGGGACAAGCACAGCCGCCCATATGGAAGACTTTTGAGATAGAGAAGTGTATTTTAGTGGGGACGGTCAAGATGAAATTTTGGGGGGTGTAGGAGGGAAATCAGGATCGTTAGTTGCTTAAGAATGAAAAGATCAGGAAACATCCCCATGTGGACTATGGGGCCCCCTGGCTGTTTGGTATGGGCATAGCATGGCTATGTGGGACTAGAATTTTGGCTTAGTTAGTTAGTTCTGAATTTGGTTAATGGGTTGTGGGGTACATTCCATGTGGCTATATGGTCAGCCCACGTCTGCTTCTATTTATATGTTGTTACTTCTTATTAAAGTCCTAGCAGAAAAATTAATCTGTGTTGTCTGGTGTATTTATTCAATATCCATGATTAACATGTTCGACCACTATTTATATCTTGACTTGTCTAATTACAAGTTAACAGATCTAAACTTAGGTTAATGTTCATATTCTCATAATGATGGTTGTTCAAATGCTTTCTTAATCCACCTGATCTTCACCCTCCTAATCAACTCTAATTAATCAAATGTGAAAATTATAATGTTTTGATGAGGTGGTCAGTCAACCGTAAAGTTAACTAGTTTTAGAAATCTTTGAAAGAAGATAAGAATGTTACCCTAATTAGAAAACAGTGCTGAGGAAATTTTACTGCCATTGCATAGGGACTGCAGTGTGAATTTGTTTTACAACCTCTTCCATCTTATTTTTAGGAGCAGAAAGTTATACATCAAAATTTATGCTGCAGGAAACTGTAACGTTGTGTTTATCAAGTCTTGTTAATTACATATCGAGTTTTCTCGTAAATTTATTAATATCGTCTTTTGCTATCTTTGTTACCTTAAATTTAGCTTCTTTAATCCTACTGTGTTTGAAGAGAATTAATAGTTTCTTGGCAACAAATATTTTACTGTTTGTTGGTTGTAATGATAAATTTTGGTACTAATCCTGTATATGAAGTAAATCAGTTTTGTAAAATCTTAGAGATATGAAGGGTGCAACAACATTAAACATTGCCCATTTCGCCTCAGAGTGTGAGTTCCCACCCTGTCCAAAATTTGTCTGTATATCTGCATTGGATACTCATTTGACGCTGCAAAATCTGTAGATTATCAACATCAGGGTCCATTTCCTGCTGTTCCACCCGTGTGCCTCAAAAAGTTGATCAATAATTACTCGTTTCTCAGCAATTAATGTTTGATGCACTGTATCACGCAGAGACTCTTCTTCCTGTTACTTCGAAACTAATCATATTATCAGTCAATATTGTCTTTTTATGAAATTCTGACTTGCTGCTTCTTGATTAGTGGCTAGCATTGAAGAGTTATATATGACAAATCAGGTTAAAGATTAAAAAGAAAAAGATGATGTGACTGATGGAAATAATATGATCATGTCATTAGTTTTATTTTTCTGGAATTTCTGAAGAAGTGCTCTAATATGACGTAACACTAGCCTCTTAAGGGTTTTTTTTTGTTACATTCTGCTGGTTATTAGTCAATATACATGTACACTACTGCATCGATGTGTGAATTATTAAAAAACAGAATGTGTATTAATATTAGTAGCTTCTCATCTGTGGAAATGTATTACTCATCTACACTAGTAGGCTATTACTACTTATTTTCCATTTTAAAACATTATTGGCAGCCATTGTTGGTCAAATTAAACTCTTACATATCCTGATTAAGATATGGCAAAACTTGCATGGAGTTGGAGCTAACCTCACAGACGTCCTAGTTCAGTTTTCACTTTTGTTACATGTTCCTTAATTTTTAACCCTGATATAAAACTTAAAGGAACCTCTTTCTGATGAAATGTCAATTTGCTTTCAAAATAAATTTTGCTGATCCTGTGATTCTCAGTTAACATCTCATTGATCTGCAGGAAAAGTTTTACTTGAAACCATAAAGCCTTGTAATTATGATATCAAGTCATGTGGTCACGATAATTGCCTTATTATGATTGCTGCCATGCTCAACCATTATGAAAGCATGCATTTTAACGTTTAGGGAATGTTTAAATAAGAGTTCAGCAAGAATGTTTTAGCTGCATCGATCTCGGACTTTCTGTAATTGATTGGTTATGCAGGATGTGTCATATATCACTAATTTCTTTCGTCGTTATTGCTCTTGCAGGGTAGTGATAGCAACATCGATGAAACCTACAAAGTTAGCTAGTTTCCGTGGCGCAAGACGGATGATCAGCCAGCAATATCCATAGAAGCTAGTCTGTCAAGATCATAACACACTTGTGGTACTGGTGAAAGTTCATGTTTGGCGTTTCCTCTACCAATCTGGAGTACAGCAGCAAAGAAAGTGACGCACAACAACTGAATCCGATTTCGTTCTATTTTGGAGGCTTTGATCCATTAAAATTTCCAAGTTGGACATTGGTGTTGATATGACTCATCGATGGAGTCAGAATTATGTCTAGTTGGCATGGCAGGTGGCGAGCTTTGACCGAGTATTTGTGATATGGACCCTTCAACATTGGTGATACATACAGATTGTTCTTCTGAACTATGTTTGATCAAGGTAATAGAATTGTGGTAGTGATATATTTTACTACGGATAATGCTATGTTATATTATTTTAATATTTGACCAATCCATTTGAGGAAGGTAGAATTTTTACCACTCAAAATCTCTCCTTAAAGGATAAGGATCGAAAGGAGTCCATACCAGTTCACCATATCTTTGTACCAGTTTACCATAGCTCTTGAGAATTAAAACCAACCTCCATTTCTCAGAATTATTGCAAATTAAAACTTCTTAGAAGTTTCATCTAAAGTCTATCTGCAATCATGACTTATACTATGTCTTAATGTAATTTCTTTATTCCTCTTTATTCAGATTAGAGAGACATAAAGCAAGCAAAACCAGCTGGTTGAACGTCCATATGTTGAAGAATATTTCACTGATCTGGACTTGTTCATAACAAAACTAAGTAGTCATCTCAAATGGGTGTACTAGGAACAAGACACAAACTGTTCTCTGCATATTCTTACAGCCTTACATGTCCTGTGACTGAGAGGGACATAGAGGGCCCTGAACAGAATAGCAGACCCTGAATTTACTTGATGATCTAAAAGGCTATTTAAGCAAGTCGGCTATTGCCAGTTTGGTGTAATCTATGCCTTCTTCACTTAATAAATGGAACATACTAAACAACTAATTAAGGAAAAAAATAAGAACCGACACAAAGCATTAAGGTTTAAAGAGAATCTGAATGTCAAAGAAAAAGCAAATTAAACAAAGTGGAAGATTGAATAGGGAATGAAGGGAATTAATTTGGGTATACCTATGAACACAGACAAAATGACAAAATAATTTTACAAGATAGGTAATAGTGTAAGGAGGGGAAGTGAACCCAGAAAAGCCAACACATAAAAGAAAGAATACAACTCAGAAAGAAGCCCCCACCCCCAAATGAAGGAAGACAAAAATATATGGGTGCCACATTTTGGAAGGCACCTTTCTATGCATTAAAACCGTGGGCTTCTCTCATTTATTTCTAAACAGTATTCATCTCTAACCACGACACCCGCACATGCCGCACCAAAGCTCCACTATTTTTTCCCATCTTTCAGTAATTCTTATTCAGAATCAACAATTTTGATTTTCTTATCACTTTTATCGTTTGTTAGAGTTTCGTTAATTTCTCTGTTTAAATATTGACATGACGTTAAAAATAACAAGAGTGTCGAACATTGTAAAAGAAATGTTATTAAGCAATCTATGTAGTATAGTACTTAATTGGACAGTAAAGGGTTTCACAATTTCGTCATTGTTTTCGCAGACGCCCTCATGATCGTCTTATATCCCCATACCTATGATTGAAGGAGATTGTAGACTGCTTTCTGCCTCGTCATATTGAACTTGAAGGAAACTATATATATGTTATATATATCAAAATACAAGCTGAAATTTGATGAAATTATCCATAAATATGAAAAGGCATACCCTAACTAGTTAAGTACTTTGCTCTAGGTACCATTTTGTAACTTGCAAGATTTCAGTCAATTCAAAATTAAATTAATATCTATAGGCTTATTGCTAATCAGTACCATTTTTTTATATTTGATCTTTATTTTTTTTACGAGTTAAAAAGGGAGCTGAGAGCGACCAATAGTAATATACCCTTATTGTGTGTGACCATGCAAGTATTACTTTCCGCATCAGAGTGTTCGAAGAATCATAGCTGAGTTTGGTAAGGTGGTCGAATATCGTCACCGCGACACCCAGAAGGGCTAGCGGCTACCAACCTAGCTCTATTGTCGGGCCTAGGTCTAGTAGTAATTAAACTACAAGCCGCTCTCTCCGTGAAGCTCGAACCCAGGACCTGCGAACTGAAGACAGAAGTCCCGTCCGCTAGGCCATCCCTATGGGTGTATATTTGATCTTTATTATATATATTTTTCTATACATCTCTTTCACACTTCACCTGCAACATATAAATGTTTAGCTTATAGGACTCGCTTATACAGATGATGCACATCTTGTGGTTCTCATCGCATGCACGGATAAAACAAAACATGCATGTTGCATTTCTTTCATAAACTTATTCTATGTATCATATTGTCACTAATCGGTTGTGTTTATACAAATTACAATAAAAATTCTACATATAAAGCGAATTAATATAAGAAAAAAATGCATATGTTGGCTAATTTACGAGTAATTTCAATCATTTAGGTAACAGTACGTTGGGCAGTCTAATCACATATCTCTACCAATTACCAAAGATGTAAACGTAAAAGGGTAGACTACGACCCGTGATAGTATCAACATGTGAAAATTGAATATAAATCAAAGAAAAATATGAAAAATCGGAAGATTAACTATCCACATAAGTATCACTGATTTGCTTCTCAAAATCTATCGTAAAATTTGACATAATATTTATCAATTCAATTAGACTAATTAGGTAAACCTACTAGAGTGAAATGATTGGAGTTGAAATGTGGTGGACCAAGGTGGTCGGAAACGAGAAGTTAGAAAACAAAAACTTCTAAGTTCCCAAGTTGTAATAAAAGCGCGTATTTGAGACAAGTGGATGAGATCCGAGCAAAAGACCGATAGGAAGAGTCATATCATCATTTAGGATGAACGAAGTTACACGAGTGCATGTGTTTCTTCTGGTGGGATCATAATAAGACGATGATGATGAAGAGAGACCAAAAAAAAAAAAAGAGAAGGAAGGTGTCAGGTATGTGTTGTCAGGTCTGACTAATAAACATAACGAAGCAAATGCATATGGTGTTGTTGCTAAAACCCTAATGCATATATTGGTGCGTTGATATGTTTGTTGGTGATGATAGAGTTTGAAGAATTGCTTGAAGTTGGGCAAGCCACGTCTGCCCATCACAGGCCATTCATCGTATGTCTTTCCTTTCATATCGGTTGTTGAACTGAGGTGGGGCCCCTTCGAATCTGCTTCGCAAATGCAGGAGAACACTATGAAAGGATCAATGTGGCTGTCTCAAACCTTTACTTGCACCTCTTACTTCAATAATCAATTCACGTAGCCAAAGCCGAAAAATCGACATGTAAACAACTGGTAACGGAAGTACCGATATACTTATAACTCACTGGCATTAGAGTAAAGAGTTTGACATTCAGAAAGAGTAAATAAAATGACTTTTTTAATAAGAAAAAATAATGACTTATAAAAAAAATTGATAATGGAGATGTTTTTGTAAATATAATATAGTTTGATCAATTAGAACATTTTTTTTTGTGTTCTAGAGGAATAAAATATTAGAACATCGATTTATAAAAAGAATTTGATCAATAAAAAAATTTAGACATCAAATAATTAATTAGAGTACACAGCGTAGTGGGTGTTTGAGCGGTAACCATGCTCATTTCCTCTAGAACGTGGGTTAAATAAAGTGGCACCAAAGTGGGGTATTTGAAACGTTATTGTACTTAGTCAAAATAAAAATTAATTAAGGTACGTAATTAGTACTTCATGCTTTGCATATGGGTTAACAAATTTCTCGCTATTTGCTGATTTAATTATGTGAATGATCAATTTACATACATGCATGTCCCAATGAGGTTAAGGTATATATATTGACACATTTATGGAGGTTAAATGGATTTCACCAGAAGAAAAAATTGGGGGAAGATTAGGTGAATGAGAGTTTAAATTACAAGTGGAAAATCAAGTTACATTGCATGGTGGTAGTATGCTCAGTTGTAGATACATGCACACATCAACGTAGAAGATCACGCGACACTGAATATTCTCTGTAAAAAAATGGTCTTCTCTGGGGTTTATTTGGCGCATACAGCATTTAACAAATTTTTAGCATATGAGGTGTTTGAAATAGGACATAATCACATAGTATATAATATATTCAATATATTATAATTTTTAAAAAATGTGTATTATCTTAGTTTTTTTTTTACTATACAATCTATAAATCTACATATTTTATTTGTTATTCAATCTAGCTATCAAAACCAAATACTCCTACTATATAGTATATAGTTATTTTGTTTCATAAGACATATGTCTTGAAATTTTATTTATCTAAAACATCATTTCTAAACCCTATAACACACATTTTTTTATATTTCTTTCTTTAAGAATCGTGTCACTCTCTTTATATTTCTTTTTTTTTTACAGCTCTCTTTATATTTCTTTTGCTTCTCAAAAACTTTGTATCTACTTATATTATTGGTTAAATCTTACATTAATAAGTCAGTTCTTATGAATTGCTGGTGGCTGGCTTTTAAGTTCACAAGATCCCAAGCACTGTGTCACGGGCTTAGATCCTGCGTCGTCACGACATTTGGGTCGTGACAACTGTTGCTAAGATATCAAATGATGTCATAGCACAATTCTTTTTTTAAAAATTCTATGTATATTTTTAATATATACATTAAATAAATTAAAAATTAAAAATTTTATTTTAACTAAAAAAATAAAAAAATATTTTAAAATTTATTAATATTTATTAATTTAATTAGTACATATGTAAACACTTTTTTTTTCTCTTACAAACCTTTGCTTTGCACAACTGCTTGTTGCTACGTGACGTCACTACAGTAATGATCAGGCGTCATCCCCGACTTTTCTTCTCTGCTTTATTTTGAAAGAGAAAAAAGAAACAAAAAACCCATAAATATGTTTATTTAATAATTTATCTACTTACAAACTTAAAATGTGTAATATATATGTTTATGTGTTTTTTTTTATCGAGAGATATGTTGTCATTATAAATATCTAATTTTTTATTCATTGTTAATTAGATATACTCATTTTCAAATAAACAGTGCGAACATTGATTTTATAGTAATTTTTTCCTTGGTCGACGTTCAAACACAAGAACACATTCTCATACAGAAGTTCAATTGAAAACAATTTAGGTATAAAACGGTATCAAATTACTACTACACTGTAAGCTTAAAAAATAGAATTATACAAAATATGGAATAACAATATAAGAAAACAACAAAATAATAATGAACTTATAATTCATTAATATAGGAGTTGCATCCAATACTAAAAAATGTGAATTAGAAGTTAATGGTATAGATAAAAGGACTTTTCATAAAAGAAAACGGCAAAAGAATGATAATGAAAGTTGGAGAGTGAAGACCACAAAAGCAATGATGAATTGGAATCAATTTTATCAAAAATTAAATGTTGGGACTAATGTTAAGTAAAGAAGGAATGTCAGATCGAATGCCCAATTAATCTCCACACTTTCTGATATATTCCATAAATGTCGACACTTACCAATCAAAAATCAAACATGCATGTTCTTTCTTTCTGAGTTTAGAGAGTGATTAAAATTGAACACCATTTAAGAGATTAAAGTAACCAAAACTTTTTAGAAGTATATATATATATATATATATAACATATTGACTTAAAAATGATTAAGGTTGGATTTAATCAGGGGGAAGAGATATGAGAGGGAAAGGCCATATAAAAATGGGATCCGTACGGTTGAAGATATAAGTGAGTTTTAGGTTGAATAAGGAAGGGCCGGCGTGGTCTTGTCATGGGGCTGCTTTCATTCATTCATCTAATCATGGCTTCAACCAATCCAAAGCATTGGAATATCTTGAAACCTACATTTTATATCCAAATACTTACTCTCAAACCATTTCCGCAATTAAGCTCACAGATTTCTATCACTATCCTGCCTTCTATCCTGATGTTAACATCATTAATGAATCCAATCTGTCCAACCTTTTCTATGTTCTCTTAATTTACTTCCTCATTTATATATTATGTATTGTACAATAAAGCTCCAAACTTCCCTTCTTATGATTCTACCTTCACTATGGTAGTAGATATAGAAAAAAAAAAAGTATTTTAGTAATTTATTTAATCTTCAATTCAGTGTGATTGTCGATCAAATTAATAAGAATAATAATATTGAAATCTAATTTAGAATTCAAGTACTTATTATACCATTTGACATGTATTTGAGTTTCACCATATTTTCTTGTTCGAGCATATCAAATTTAATATCAGATCTTTATATTTAAAGTTATTCCCCTCCTGATTTTGTAGGTGAGGAGCTAACATATGATTTGAAGTGATAGATAAAGTAGATCCTTAAAAAGAAGAACAAATAGATGGAATGAACAAATATATATCTTTAAAGTAAAGTCTATCCAATATTTGAATTAAGCTTTTAACGTGAGAATGAGAAGGAGAGACAGCCACATAATTTCTGCAAATAATGGTTGCCGCCATGCCCAATATCTTGCTTGTCTAATGTCTGTTCTTTCTTTACTCCATTTTGCATGAATTTATTTTATTTGTCTTGGATAGCAGCTAATGAACAATATTCTCTTTAAAAACAACAAAATGCCCATAACAAAATGTTCACAAAAGCGTTTCGTTGATATTTTTTCTTTTTCCTTTTTGAGGCATTACCTTGAAGTGTTGTACTCAAAATGTCAGTCTTAGCTGGAGCAAAATAAACAAATGATTGTAGTTGTTTTGTCTTCTAACCATTTGAAGGTTGAAAAAGGAGAAAAGATCAATAACAAATGAAAGAAAAAAAAGATATCGTTGTATAAGAATGAATCATTCTTACTGCTTTTAAAAAGCAATAGGCGATCCTTTTGTCACCCACTAAATGGATTTGGTATCCACTTCGATATGAGAACTGAGCATATGTAATTCTAATTGGCATATCATGTATTCATATCTCCATGATCATTCCCTGATTGTAAAGCCAACAATGAATACCCAGAACTTAACTAGTTATCTTTGACTTCAAAATTAACCATGTATGATACTCCCTTCATTTCAAATTAATCGTGGTTTAATTTTTTTACATAGATCAAGAAAGTATTTAATATATCTAAATTTTAAGTTAAAATTATTCTTTTACCCTTTTCTCTTACTAGTTCGCAATATTCGAAATTTGATTATTGTCACATATGTTATTTCATTGGATTGGTATTTTTTTGCCACACACATTATGTAAAGTTATTTTGATTGAAAAGAAGTGTAAATACCCCCTCCGTCCCATAGCAATAGGCAAATTTTCCTTTTTTATCCGTCCCAAATTATAAACTTGTTTTTTTTTTTTAGATTAACAGTTGTCTGTTATTTTACTATATTGTCCTTCATTTAATGCATTGAAATTTGTGTTATTAATTGTTAATATATAATTTTAAGGATACTATTGAAAAATTCTTCTAAAATTTAATAATTCCAACAAATTTTCTTAATCCATGTGAAAAAATCAACAAGACTATATTTATGAGACGAAGGGAGTACCTTTTTAAATTTGTAAAAGAACAATCATTTTTTAAATTAAAAAAATGTAAAGCAACAATTATTTTAAAACAGAGGGAATATTAATTAGAATACACTTTTTCTCGGAAAGTGAGTTAATAATCTCACTAATCATATATATACACTAAATATATAGCGAAGACTAATTTTACTTTTGTAAATTACTCCAACTTGAATTAAGTCATCGCGTACAATTTGTGCACACTGATTCGGATCTCTAGTATATGGTCCATTCTCACCTCCTAGTAATGATGCTGAATTAGAATACATTAATTAGTTATATAATTTAATTAACATAAACCGCTTTAGTTAGAGAATAATTAAGAAAGATAAAGAAATGAAGGGGCTGGCTGGTTGGGCAATATTTTTAACTAGACAGTCCAAGCAAAGAGTGCCCTGGTCAGCCCCCACAAATGGTATCCAATGTCTCAGGTTCTACCAACATTTGGAATAATATTATTGTGGTGGGAGATTCTCATATATTGCACTTGTAGGACCAGACCTAATAAATTAAGATTAGTGTCCTTAGTTTTTTTTTTTAATTAAGCAATGGAAATGCACTGTTAGTTAATGTAACATATTCATAACTCTCTTTGCAATACATCAAATTGGGGTCACCTCTAGATCTCACCTCCTGATCTGCCAGAGCACAAAGAGATTACGGTGCCTCAAAGCTATATATCCTTATTTTTCTTTTACATTAGATCTTCTTGCCTGATCTTTGAGTATCTGTTAATGATAACTGACAAAAGCTAGTTAATTTTGTAATTTTATCTCTAATTAACTGTTATTTTTTTAATCATCAAAATAAAAAATCTAGTGCTCATTTGGTCATTCATGAATATAGGGTCTTTTCTATTAACAACTTTATCTAATGTTCAAGTTGAGTTTATCAGGTTTCACACAATTTGCGAACTATGCAGCCAATTCATCATCTAATTTGGGAGGCTTGTTCCATATCAACTAGAAAATTTGTGATAATACTTGCGCTTTTTTTTTGATAAGTAATATGAATGCTTCGTTTGATGTCAAAAAACTTAATTTGCATTTCTAGTTGTAACAAGTATTATATATTTGTTATAGTTTTCCTATACTGACAGAGTGTTGCGAAATATCTGTTATAGTATAAGATACAAATAGTTGTCTGGACGTCTAGATATAGGAAAATTTCAGGTGTGGGTTTAAAAGTTGGTTGAGAGTATTTTCTTTTTCTAATGTGATGGGTTGACGATGGGGAGATGATTGAGGATTTGTCTGATTATGAGTTTTTCTTGAGTTCTTAGTTGTATACATCCTTTTTGGCAATGGAATTTTATTTGTTGACAAAAAAAAGTATTATATATTTATTAATTATCGAAATAAAAGAATTACTTAAAATTATAACTGGTACCGTCAATTTGAGTTCATAATATAAATTCTTGTCTTAATTGAAGGCCCATGAGGAAGAAAAATAAAAAGAGAAAGATTGAATTGCAGGAACTTTAGGCAGTACAAAAGTGTACTTAAAAGAGTGCAGGAACAAAAATCAATATACTCACTTTAGAGCAAAAGACCAAACAATGTCTTGTACCCGTGTGGTCATATCTGGAATTGGGTGGCCGAAAAATGACCGCAGGACCACCTGGATAGACTTGATATTTAGACTCCACTCATCAAAACCTTAGTAGTTAGCATATAATTACAAACCATTTCATTTCAGGAACACCTAAAATCCTCTCTAACGACATAGCCAGTGCAATGCGTGAATTGGATATATAGCAAAAGGTTATTTCAATTTTGAAGTGGAAGTCACTTTCGTTTACAAGATATGAGAGAAGGGTTTGATTCATTTTGAAAAAAAAAAATAGCTTTATGTGATTTTGACTGAAGAAAAACAGTCCAAAAGGTGAAAAGCGTGTGCATTGTATGGGACAAAAAAGTATAGGGAAAATGTGGTTAGAAGAGGGAAAGGATTTGAGGAATATTAGTAATGCTCTCTTTTTTTCACTTTTTTATACACTTGCAATAAAAAATTAATATGTGCTACTTGTAAATCTACAACTTAAAGTGAAAGTTAATATTAACATGTCAATTTTTTATTAAAAAGGTGAAAAAGAAAATGTTGCTAACATTATACTTTTCAAAAGATAAATAGAAGTTTAAGAGGATAACCTAACCGGGAAAATAAAGCAAGAATGAGGTTGGAAAGATGTTGATGGGGCAAGGGCACAGCTAGGGTTTGGGATGTTTCCTTCTCGTTCCGATTAGACCTGTCTCTCAGTCATCACCATATGAATCTTCTCCCCTTTAATTCACCTCTCACTCACTGTAATTTATGCATCCTACACAACAATTTCTACAAACAATGTCAGTATATTAGAATAGTTTTCAACATTGAAACCAAGGATTGAACTCTCGGTAAAAGTCAATGAAAGATAAAATTGATATTATTAGTTATATACTAGTTGGTGGTGATAATTTTTGTCACGATAGAGTACATTATTACGACACAATATGATTAACTCGAATTTCATTTTTATTGTGTTTATGTCACATATAATCATATATAATATGTAGATGACATGATACGGTTTCACAAAATTCTAGAGAGAGAAAGGATTTTTCATTTCATTAAATGAAGAATGGGTACAAGATATATATAGGCTGACATTCATCAGTGTAGGAACTAACTAAACCCACGTGATCTAATATCCTGATACGGGTTATGATCCATTAACTCAAATTGTTACTCCTGGCTAACAAACTTTTATTATTGTAGTTAATACTTTATCCATCTCTTTAGCAGCCGAACTTGTTTATCAAAAATTATCTCCAATTATAAGCATATATTGTATTGAGCCAACAAAGCAAAAGAAAAACGAAAAGTGTGGTATTAATTAATGAATTTGGGATCCATTATTAGTATATATGTTCTTAACTTAGAGCTGCATTGTGTAAATTATTGGTTCATGTGGGTGCATGCATAATGGGAAAGTTCCTAGAAGAATCTTTACTATAAACTACTATATAACATGGTGTTTGTACTAATTACATTTACGCAGTGTGGCATATATATATATATATATATATATATATATATGTTCACACAAAAAGACCCCGTGGGCCGGCTGTTATGGAAAATAATGTAGATGAGAGACTAATTGAATTCGAAAGAGACCTTAGAAATGATGAGAAAATTATGGTTATTTTGAATGAACCTGATGGCAAAGAATGTGATCATCATCATTACATTACATATGTCGAAAAGATAGTGTTTCATTTTTTAAAAAATTTTCTTATAATGCTTATAAATGATCATGAATCATTAGCTTTAATTTTTTTGATCATGAATCATTAGCTTTAATTGAACTAGTTATTTATTTGATTGCTATAATTCATTCCAAAAAGAAAAAAAAATGTAGCTCGTATATACATTAGGCAACATATATGCATGAGAGAAGGCTAATGTCGGCTGAGTAACATGGACTTACAAACATTTATATTAATTACAAGATTATAAAAACATGGGCTTACAGAAATATATAAAGAGACAGAGAGATTCTTCAACGAAATATTCTTTTTCATCGCAAAATTCCATAGTAATATGACCAATCTTACATGAATTGATTCTAATATTGCACATATGTTTTGCTCTGGTATATATATTACATTGTATTCATAATTTTAGATCATATTCTCAACTTAATTAATTACTTCTAAGACTAACCATTTATTTTTTAATTAATTTAGACCAACAAAATTTAGTGGTTTTAATCTTAGTAAATTAGTTAAGGAATAATTAAACTTTGTCGATAGTAAAGCGAAATCACATATTTTTATTAGGAGATGAATAATATTTTCGAAAGTTTGTGGGCCAAAAAAGAAAACTGTAATCTTCACAATAAGCAAAGTTACCTTTTACCAGCCCAAAGCCTTGCATGTGATAGTTGACTTAAGAAAATGTATAATCAACTTTTAATTACTTACCACCTCCACTATTTTATTCCCATATAGTTTCTGTCCAAATTATTGAAATATTCCCAAAAAAAGAAAAGAAAAACTGAACATTCTTAATTAAGTTAAGGGGTGAATTAGCTCCAAGATCGACGCTCCAAAATTTCCCACGTGTCAAGCAGAGCTATAGATGAACAAAGTGATATGACAGACACATGCAAGAATGCACATAAGCCCCAACACACACAGTTATA
This sequence comes from Flueggea neowawraea, assembly GCA_948243855.1. NCBI lineage: Eukaryota > Viridiplantae > Streptophyta > Magnoliopsida > Malpighiales > Phyllanthaceae > Flueggea > Flueggea neowawraea. The sequence continues at coordinate 14,542 of CAODLS012650612.1, forward strand.
TTATTGGGGTCTCTCTCTAGCTACCTTGCAAAAGAGAGAAGAAGACACAGCACAACAAGACCCAACCAGAACACACCAATAATACACAACCAAGTTCATTATAACAGTAGAGAAGCTCGCCCAACTCCGTCTTTCGCCCGCCAACAACCATGGCATCACTCGGCACCGACCGTGACTTGAACTTCAAGGAGACCGAGCTGTGTCTCGCTTTGCCCGGCGGCACTGATCAGGTGGTGGAGACTCCTAAGGCTACTGGGAAACGAGGGTTCTCCGAGACTGTTGATTTGAAGTTTAATCTTCAGGCTAAGGATGGTGGGGTGGATCTGAATGAGAATGCTTCCACCGACAAGAAACACCTCCCTCCTCCTCCCGTTAAGGACCCTGCTAAGCCACCCGCCAAGTAAGTCTCTTCTTTTCTTTTCATTTCATTTTTTGATTCACTTATTCTCTAAGCTTTTTTTAGTTGATACCGACTTCCTCTCTCACGCTAAATAGTTAGAGAGTTCGATATTCTACCTAGAGTGAATAAAGTGACTTACTAAAAAAAACTAAACTCTAGTTCGTAAAATATTTATAACTAAATGTTATTATTTTCTTTTATTAGATTTTCTTGATCTGTGTTCAAACCGTAGTGTTTACTACAGTCTACAGTTACTATCTGAATGGAATAAATGTTCTGCTTTTCCTTTTTGTGGAAAATTTGTTCATATATAGAGCTAAAATCTTCCACTTCTTATGTATTAAAAATTAGGGTTTCTTCCTTTTCAATTTTCTTTTTGTTTTTGGGTGCTATATATATGCATGGTTTTCTTTTCTTTTTCTTGTTATTTTTTGGTAGTTAATGATGAGAGGTAGAAGTTAACTATAAGTGCAATTGTGGTTTTCCATTTTCCAGGGCTCAAGTAGTGGGTTGGCCACCAGTTCGATCATACAGGAAGAACGTACTGATGGCACAGAAGAATAGCAGTGAGGAAGGAGAGAAGAGCAGTAGCGGTGCAGCATTTGTGAAGGTGAGCATGGATGGTGCACCTTATCTTCGCAAGGTGGACTTGAAGATGTACAAGAGTTACCAACAACTTTCTGATGCTTTGGCCAAGATGTTCAGTTCCTTCACCATGGGTATGTCACTAACTCCATATTAATACAACTCGTATGTAAAATATCTTTCCACTACTATCATCACACCAGATCTAAGACACATGACATCAGATTTAAGTTTTAGGGCTGTAGTTTTTTTATTTTCTTAATCATAAGACGTCCAAATTTTAAGTTGTTACGTATATTTTAATTTTAATGATTTTTATCTACTCGACTAATACTGGATTAATACTCGTGAAATTGTAAACTCATGATTAATGGAAATGTCAAAAATTGTAGGCAACTACGGAGCCCAAGGAATGATAGACTTTATGAATGAGAGCAAGTTGATGGATCTTCTCAACAGTTCTGAATATGTGCCAGCCTATGAAGATAAGGATGGTGACTGGATGCTCGTGGGCGATGTTCCATGGGAGTATGTTCTTTATTTATTGCTCTCTCTCAAATATATTTTCCACAACAATATTTCATTATTTTTCTT
>CAODLS012650733.1:0-11590 GCA_948243855.1 Flueggea neowawraea
CTCCGGTTGAGTTTGTTATTAGTGGGTTCCTTGTTTTTTCTTTTCTTAGAAAAATTTTGAGCTTTGTCTGGGTGAAAATGGGCAGGAAATGCTCACATTGCGGGCACATAGGCCATAATTCCAGGACTTGCACTTCTTTCAGAGGCTCTGCTGTTGCTGGACTCAAACTTTTTGGAGTGCAACTTGACATTTTCTCTTCTTCTGCTTCCTTGAAAAAGAGTTTCAGCATGGACTCCTTGTCTTCCTCATCTAATTCATCCCCATCTTCTTCTTTGTGTAATTCACGTCTTTCTGTTGACGATTCTTCTGATAGAACCTCCATTAATGGCTATCTCTCCGATGGCCTCATCGGTCGGGTCCAAGAAAGAAAGAAAGGTGTGGCTTTGAATATGTATTACATTTCCATTTCTAGTAGTATTTCAATCCTTCAATTTCTCATGAGCATGTCCAAGAAAACAGCTAGACCATGTAATCTTTGGTCTTTTTACTGTTAATTTCACTTCTATTAACTCGTAGCATTGGAGATGATTCCAGTCCTAGTATTAATTTAAGTTCTAATTATTTAGTGTTTATTTTGTGAATGTGTTGGATGAATGGTTATAGGAGTTCCATGGACAGAAGAGGAGCATAGAACATTCCTACTTGGGCTTGAGAAGCTTGGGAAAGGAGACTGGAGAGGAATCTCCAGGAACTTTGTGACTACAAGAACTCCAACACAAGTTGCTAGTCATGCTCAGAAGTATTTTCTTCGCCAGGGAAGCCTCAACAAGAAGAAGCGACGTTCAAGCCTTTTCGACATGGTACATATGCCCTATTTAGTCTCCAACATATCTCTTTTGCTTTCTTTGTTTTTGCTCCTCCATCTTGTAATCATATGCGAATTTTCTACTGGCGATGAAAATATTTAAAGTTGGGAGACTTGCGCAAAGTTATATGCTCAAGTACAAAGCTCAAATTCTACTTTAACTAGTTTACATATCTCTATAAACATGAAATTAATCGAAGCAGACACAAACCATAAACCCGTGTAGTACAACTAGACTCCTAATAAATGTAAATTTGAAGATTGGACCTAAATCTTTTATTTGCAGGTTGGAAGCAATGGGCTTAATAGCACCAAGCCAAAGGATTTAGTACTTCCAACTCGAAACATGAGGACGAGAAGTAGCATCTCTCATTACGCAACACACCATGATAGCACTGAGCTTCTGCTAAGGACTAATTCTTCTCAAGAACTCAGATCAGATATTCATCAGGTGCCTTTAACTCACCATTCCACTCCATTTTTACTTCCTGAAACGGAAGAGTCATTGCCAAAACCTTCTTCAAATCCTTTACAACAGTTACAATTGTCTTCCAATGTAGCACCTGACTTAGAACTCTCCCTTTCTGTCAATGGAAAAAAGCCACCTTCAACTACCCTTCTCATTAAACCTATTAGAGTTACCTAATCAATTATATTAACAACCTAATTAAGCAATAATTTTGATCTTTGGCTCAAGAAATGGCTGATCCACGTTGGTGTTTCTGGTAAAGCCTTCATTTGTTAGAGTAATCTATCCTTTTTCTTATTGTTTTAAAGATTTTATTTAATTATTAAGCTTCAATTAGTAAACAGTACTTCTGTTTATTATAAAGTTCCATATATATTATGATTAGATATATTTGATCTAAGTGGTGATCAATTAATTAGGCTTCAGTCTGACACAACTTCAATTGGTATATAGATGTAAATAAAAATTTCGACAATGCTAATCATTCTCATCATCATTACCTAAGCATTTTATTTCTATGCTACTATTTGTCACAATTTTATATATGTATAATACATTATATATATATATATATATAGCTTTCTCATCACCATTACCATATAAAGCTATAAGCACCAATCGTAGACTTCGAAACTTGGTTTATAGATATTTAGACCATATGCGTTTGTTTATCAAGGTTTGAGTTTTCTTCTGCCTTGCAGCTATTATCAAGATTCAAGTATACATACGTATACTTATACGATCTAGATTTTATATTCAAATCTCATTAAAAATAATTAAAAAGCACATATAATAATACAAACAAAATTATTGATCAAATATATTCTGCAAAAATGCTTTTGATTTTATTTAAAAAAAAAATCCGAAGGCGTGACCCAAGAATGATTTTATGTATATTGAATTTTTCTTGACATTGAAAACGGAATTAAAAGAAAATTAATCCAAAATTGCAATATTGCTTCAGTTACATGAGTTGAATATCATTCGGCAAGAAAAGAAAATGTTCAGTTGGACTGAATACGAGAAAGATATTTGACAGAAAGAAAGGAAAAGATGATAATATATAGAACAGCCGACTGCCAGGTGGGAAACGTCTAATTAAGGTTTGGTTTGGTTTATTTTCGGTTTCTCTATATGCTGACGCTCTCTCAATATGTCATCAATATAATTTCCTATAATCATAGTTATAGGAGTTTTGCAACCTTACTTTGTTAATTAAGGAGCTATATTTTCTCATTAACGCGTAAATGTTTTATGATTTAAAATAAATTAATGATTTTTAATATATATTAGAAATTCTATAATTTTAATAAGAGAATAGACTTTTTGATAAAAAAAAGGTTACAGGATCTTTTCGGTTAATTATTTTGCAATTTTTTGGAAAATTACTTTTTTTTTTAACCATTATAATTCTAGCATGCAAATAAGACTAATTTAGATTTTGGTCACAAATAAGACTTTCACCCCTTGTTTGGATGAAAATTCTTGAAGGTTTGTGGGGGTTTTATAAGGTTTGGACTTCAGCTTTATTTAGGAAGGAGGTTTCTTAAAAGAGGTAAGGTTTCTAAAAATTTAAATAATTCTCTAAAAACCTCCAAAATCTTCCAATTATCAACTCACATAATTGGTGGTTTGAGAAAGTTTCATCTAGTTTTCTTTTTTTTTTTAATTAAAATGACTACTAAACTTTAGTTTAATTTAGTTTACTTTATTTCTCTCCAAACGAAACCTACATTAATTTATTGTATCTTAAACTTAAGACACTAATTCGAGAACTTTAGTGGGTAGATGACGAGTTTGTATCACTTTTTTTTTTAATCAAGGAGTTTAGCTTTAGTTGTTGTAATTCTATGATCCCACATTAGTAAAAACACCATAAGAAAAACCCCTAACCGCCTCCTTTTCGCTCAATCTTTTTTTTTTATTTTATTCTCATCGTCTATTTTTTTTAGTAAAAATGGGTGATTTTTGGTCATTTTTTGCCTCAAATTACTACTTAACACATCTTTTTATCAATTTCTCCTCTAAAATAAGCAAATTTTTCTCACAGATCTAGACTATTTTTATTGTTGTGATTTTATCGTCTTGTTGCGACGTTTGGTTTTATCGTCTTTGTTGCGAAGTATTATTTTTTTGTGGGATATTTAAAAATTTAGACAGTCAATACATTCAATTCAGCAGAGTTACAAATCAAATTATGATTATCAGTATGTTGTAGATTTAGAGTCATAGGTATTTCAGTTATTGCATTTTCAAATATGTAAGTTTTAAATTGATTTATTATGTTATTAACCAGGATGCATTGAATTTTTTCACTGTTTCATCCTCTAGAGTTTTTAATAGATTTGAATCTATATTTCTATTGATGTATTATTAGTTTGAATGAATGGAATTGTCTTTTATTGTCAAAAAAATAATCTCACATTATTTAAGAGTCGAGATTAAAAGTTACTTATAAATACTTTCCTCTCTCAAACCATTAAAATACTTTTTCAAAATAAAACCGTGAGAGCTTAATGTCTATAGTGGACAATATCTCGTTCGGGTGGGTCTAGTGATCGTCGAGGGATTCTTAGTGTTGACTAAGGGGTTATTATAGTGTCATGATGCAATATTATAATCGTTTATAAACACCTATTTTAAGTCCACAGACGACAATAACTTAATCAGGTAGATCTAACGATTATTGAGAGATATGATACGTGACAATTGTATTATATTTATTCCACCCTTGGAATGATTCATTGTGACGGTACTAGCTTTTACGAAGCAAGGACATAAATGGACGATGCATATACCATGGGAACTTGACTCCAAGCAGCAAATATCGATGAAAGGAGTAGTGCAGTTTCTTTTTGCGTGAAAAGCATATGCATCACTCGCATAATAATGCCATGGACGTGGATGAATAAATACACAGACACAGACAAGTCGAAGACTGATTTGTCGTAAATGGAAGGAAAAAGGGGGGGACCATCTTAATATGTCTTCTCTGCTGCCCAAAAAAGTTAAAACCACAGAGACCCAAATCTTTATTTGGATCTCCAACCCTATTTTCATCACAAAAACAAAACATGGTTCTTCCTACATTCTCACTAAGATCAGCTACTAACTAGCCTCCATCTATGTACGCTCAAACAACATTATGGCACCGGACAATATCATCACGAAGTTGATATCACGAACAGATGCTACATTTAGTTAGTAATTATATATAGTAAAAAAGTTGGTAATTTATGAGATGTGTCATGTATCATTTATAAGTGCATTTATCTCTCAAAATAACTAACAAGACGTGTTATTAAGGATAAAATTGTACAGGTCAACACCCTAATCGAGTAGGCTTAAGGACATGATTACAACAATTAGCACAATTCATTCTCACCCTCACCGAAGTCTGGATTAATATATATAACAATGAGTTTCGTATACCAACACATTGGTTCAATCATCCTGCATCGATACACAGCACGTATTCATAAGTCCTACTAAGTTTTTGATAACGTTAATGAAAGTTCAACCTAGAATTTTCTTATTATTGACCCTTTAATCAAGATATTTCAGTTTCATCCGTATGTTGTAATTGAATCATCAATATATGATCTATTATATGAAAAAGAAATTTTAAAGTACTGTTAAATAATCAAAATATGTGACCAGAAAACTGGCACATCTCAATCTTTTCGATCTTTAATTTTGAAGATAAGGCAAGAATATATTCTACCTAAAAAAGAGGAAAGAAAAAAAAAAGATAAGGGAAGAAAGAACGAAGATTGTCCACAACACAAAACACACAATACAATGATGGCTATATATTTATGAAGTTCCAGGAACTTCTTGTCAAATAATGACACTTAAATCCACTTCTATTTGCTGCTTACTTGGGGAACCAATGAAATAGGTTTTTAGAAGAGGAGGGACCTCTTCTCCCTTTCTACCTAGCTGTGGGCCAATTTCTTTTTTTTTTCTAATGTACGAGGAAAAAAAAAACAAATTAACCGTAGTATGGATACTATTTTATATAATTCTAATTACCTCTGATAATATTTTAGCTATACTGAATTCACAATTAGTAATTTTTTTGGCCGAATATAAAAGTTTTTCATTATCGAAAAGGTGTATATAATAGTATAACAACCAAAGCACCAAACTATACAGTCAATCTATACATCCATGATAAACCAAGACCAAAAGTGGATCCCTAACGCATTTTCTTGCGACCAAAAATTAGTCGCAACAGCAATTTTGCGACGAAATTCTCTCTTTTGCGCCGTCGCAAAGGCCTCATTTTCTTGTATTAAACATCAACACTCGTCTACGGAGCTCGATACTGACCATAACTCACATTTAGTAATTAAATAAGAAATATAATAGTTTTAGCTAAAATGATACATTCAAGATTGTTTGTTAAATCATTTTTACTTTAATACACTTTTCAAGTGTAAATTGATAAAATAATAGAGATATTCCAGTAAATTAACTAAAATTGAGATAAAAAGAAAAAGCTCATCTTAACTCAAACTAACATGTTTTTTTTTTCTAAGAGGATACACTATTTTCCAGTATATACAAGCAAAAGCACGGGAGTTAAGGAGAAGAAAAGCATTACATCTGCTGTAATTTTTTCTTTTGATTTGTTGTTACAATTGAGTTGGTATGAATAGAATAGAAGTAACAATATGATTGTTTTAATAAAAAGTGGGTATGCAAAGAGCTTAAAGAAGATAAAACAAAAAGTATATTTGTACGATAATTCGTTTTATTTGGCTTTATTGTTATATAGAGTAAAAAGAACGAACAACTAACTACATCGGTATTAGAGTCTAATATACCATCAAGAACCGTGATAGAATGATACAAACTATTATTCTCTTAATTAGAGAGATTCTAAATTCGAGATTATAGAATTTTTAATAATCTAATATGAATCTAGGTTAGTCACCAAGTGATTCAATAAAAAAAACTACATAAACAATGCCTTATTATGTACAATAATTAACGTATAATTCGTATGTGTCATGCAGATTCATTTACTCGGAATGTACTCTTGTTCTTCTGTGTTCATGTGAGATTTGTCCCACTTGAATTTAAATATTTTGTCGCAATTATGATCACTTTTAAGGTAAAACGACCCTCCAACCAACTAGTATGTCTTTTTTACTAGCTGTTACTGTCAATGAGGTGTCAAATAATTTGAAATAATTATGTCAACCTTTCGTTATATATATCTACATGGATCTTGTGGAGGATAAAGCTTTGTTTTCTAGCTATAAGTCGCACCTCCCACATCCCTTTTTAGATATAAATGAAAGACTTCTCTTAGCCTTTTTTTTCTTTTATATTTTTTCTATTATTTTATATCTGCATTAAAAAACAATAAATTTACAGATCATTGATATTTGAATTAACTCTAATATTGGAATCAACTTTAATACTACATAATTGTGAGTTTAATTTTTAATAGGAATAAATAAAAGAACTTATTAAAAAATTGTTCTCATAAGGAAATTTATGTATCTACTTTCAACGAGAATAAATAATTAAGTTTGTTTTCTTGTTTCAATATACTATTTTATCTGGTTTAATTGATGACACAAGTTAGTGAGACTCCATCGATGATTATTATTAATCGACATGATGTAAATTAACGTAAACTTTTTCTTTAACAAAATCTTTAATTTTTACACATGAACACTAAATCAAGTATAAACTTCCTTTTACAGAGGATTGTCTGGAAATCAACCAAATGTCATAAAAGAAATGCATGAATTTAGACATACGTGTACATAAGAAAACAAAACTGTATGAAATGAAATAAAAAAATTGTGTTTGACAAAGAAAGAAACCACTTTAAGAACTGGGGCTAGCCATATTCAATGTGTGAAAAAGCAATCAATTTCGTTGCACCAATAGATTTCCTAAACTAACCAAAGTGTCATATACCTACTTGATACAAATTAAATGATTGGCAATAATCAGTAAATTCATTTTCTTGGAAAGAAAAAATTTTGCAAAAACAGGACATATGAACGAACGAGCATACAGCCATCTATAATTTAATGGTTTCAATCATCTGCTTTGCTTAAAAATTTATTATTTATTGCATGCCCTATTTGCACAAACATGTAACACATTTATTAATAATTAGAGGTAACGTGCATGATAGATTATGTCTAAGAATTATGCTTAGTTGATTGAATAGAACCTAACTTTTATTTTATACATTAGAAATGAAGTATGATATACATCGTGACTACGTGCATTATTGCAATTTGAAAGATGTGCACGCAAGAGGGAAAAAAAGGAATGATTTGATTTGTGTAAGTCATTATGTACTGATTTTATTTAATTCATCAATTCATCATGACTCTATGAGATTGATAATATATGTTTTAGGTCTAATTAATTTTATTTCCAAGGATTAGTTCTTTTATTATTTGTATGACATCAACGCAATTTGTCTTCCTCGAATTGATGAAGGAAAAAAAAAACTCAGTGATCATGATGTAGCATATTTCTAAATTCCACAAAGTTGGCTTTTCGCTTAGTACACACGAGCAATATATATCTACGCAACATGTGTCTTCCTCTCCTCGGTATTTACTTCCTATATAATAATAGTTTGTTTAATTGCATAATGAATCAACTGGATAAATATAATTAGTTGTTAATGAATTTTAAAAGAATTATTTAAGAGAATCCTTTGTTCAATTTTGATCTTATGACTCAATTTTATGTATTCGTGATACGAGTTGGCATTTCTGTTAAAAAAATCACAATTAATGACGTAACATTAACGACACAACAACTATCACTCGAAAACTGACAAAGCACGTCATCAATTGCCATTTTTTTAATAGAAAGACTAACTTATACTACGAATATAAAAAATTACAAAAATGATATTATTAAATATTATTTTTAAAAAGTCAAACTATAAGTGCAAAAACAAACCGAATTCATCAAGTATAATCGGCCTACAGGTTGACCCGAATCATCCTACACAAGTCTTTAGAAATCAGTTACACACTTCCTTGAATTCAATTCTTTTACGAAATCATGTAGAGGCCAAAAGAATAAGATCGTCAACTTCAACTAAGACATGTATCTAAAAGAATGTAGGTGGTATCACTACATAAAAGAAAGCACCATCTCTTACATATCTGAGTTCCGCATCTCCCTTCAAATTTTGTACAACAAAAGAAAAGCAAAGAGCATAAAAAAAATAATTATTATTACACAAAGATGAAAAAATAAAGATTGAAATGAATTGCATACCAAAACTGGACACTATTTTACAAACAGGAGGCCATCCTGGAGACAAAGGCGAAGCGACGACCTCAACCAGATATTAGAAAGCATGTTAGCTGCACCGGACTGCATCGACACAGTAGTTAATTTGAAGGTCTCAATTCCTGTACCTGCCCATCAGTGCTCATCGGAAAAAAAGGGCGTATAGGACGGACTGGACCACGACATCAATGGATTCGCAATGGTGAGAAGAGAAATATTCTTCACACTCAGTCAATCCCCTTGGCACTCTTAAGCACCTGTCCCCCAGAGGATAAGAAGGCCATCAGGTAAATGCAGAAATTTGCATTCGTTTTTATCTGGTTCATGTATATATCTTAGTATCATGAATCATGAGAGCCTTGGACCATCAAAGAAATGCGCTTAGCATTGTCCGCGCGAAGGCTATCCCCTTTATATCCAATCTGGGAGGAGAAATCATTTTCAAAACACCTCATAACCACTTGCTCCGATCGGAATAGGGCATAAGTATAAAAATATGCATCATTTCCTAATGAAAAAAAAAATTATAAAGGCTGATGATTACCTCACTTGGACTATCCGGTGAAAACCACCGCAGTAGCACCCCAAGACGAACAACAGCAGGAATCAGTTTGAAAAGAAATGGTGTTGTAACCTGTATCACACAGCTGTGAGCATAGTTTGAAAATGAATGCAGAAATTAACTTATTAAAGTAACATGCCCTTCTCTAGAAAAATTGGAAAAACACAAATGTTTCAGGTCACTAATTTCATTGGATCTAAGACCAGGATTTGACAAGCAGCAAACTCTTCAATAGAAACAAGTAGAAAATGCTTACTTACCAGGCTGAGCGCTGTTGTTCCGAGGAGAAGTAGATAGACTTTACTCTGCAGCAACAACCATAAATTTTGCATTGTCAAATAACATTAAGGAAATGTGCATTTGCACTCATAATTACAGTATAGTCCAAATTACTCCCTGTTAATTAAGTATTACTGCATCTTGGAAGATGGAAAATCCACAACCATTATTTTTAGAAAATAAAAGAATAGATGAAAGACCTAGTAGTAACATGGAACTTACAGATCCACTTCACATAGGATGTCAATGTCATAAACCTTCTAATAAACTAATTCATAACTTCCAGTCACAGATGCATGCAACAGATGAAAGTGGTATCGCAAATCCACTAATGAAAGTAGTATTGCAAATCTACTAACTCTTAGAAAAAATGGACAACAATTAGGACGAATGAATTCAGCTTTTACTGGAATGACCGCTTTTTTTGACTGAATACAGTAATGACCCTTGGTTGTACTACAGCAGTACTAACCTCAACTAGATGAAGATTAGAAGCTCGACTCAGAAGAACAAAAGCAAATTCCCCAATTTGGGCCAGAGACATTCCAACCTACAGACATTTAACAGAACCCGTCAGTGGGGACATAAATAAAAAGCAGAGGTAAAATTTTGCTCGTATGTCCTCAATTCTTACAAGAAGTGAAGTTTTATTGTTGTATCCAAATGCCTTGACAGTAATTGCAACCACAACAGTTTTTACAACAATCACCAGCAACACGGAAGCCAGTAAAATGTCAACGTGATTCCACAGGAAATGAACATGTATAAGCATCCCAATGCTGGCAAGAAAGAGAGCTGCGAAAAAGTTGCGAATGGGTTCAACCTAAAAAAATTAGCTCCATGTGAGAAATCCGATGAAGATAATTGAAATACAACAGTCATGTAAACACAGAGCAAAAGAAGTTCCACCATTGAATATAATATCCAAGGATACATATGAAAGAAGAAATTTCAGAGATCACATAGTTTAGCATCTAGTCAATATACAACATATACGAGAAAAACAAGTACAAGTGTACAACAGAAATCTCATCAGGAAGGTGGGAATGAAAACAAAGGCTAATTTCATATCTATTGAATATTGTTTCCGTACATTTCCATTGTAGGTCACACTTTAGAATTGCAGACATTTGTTTTTTTTTTCCGTTTAAATTTCATTAAGTTGGATAATAAACTTGATGAATGCTTGCAGCATAGTTCTATGAAGTTTCAAAAGTTTTGATATTTCAAAATTTTAGTGGAGTAAAGGTAACTTAAGCTGCTAACATTATTAAGTTAAAACAGGACTCGTGCTTAAGCTGAAAGAATCCATTGCTGAGGGTCTGCTTTCTTTAAAACTAGTGCACTGAGTTGCCTTTCCTTTTCTCTTATTTAGCTCATGAAGCCTGATCATCCAACAATTTGGTTCAAATTTCTATTCCAATTTTTTTTCCTTTTCCATCCATCAATTTCAAGAAAATTTTCTGTTGATCTTTTCTTTTCAGAAGACAAAAATGCAAAATGTTGTATGCTTGTTTTTTTGCTCCTCTTTGCAATTTGAATATTGAGTATTGTTTCTGCTAGAACATGATGCAAAGAATTCTTCGCACCATCATATTATACTAATATGATTTTCCATATATTACTCTGTTCTGAATTAGCCACTAAAGAGGAAAGATTAAATCATTTAAAAGTGACCCTTGTTTGAAGAATATTACTGAATTATGCAAAAAAAAAAAAATGAAACTGAAATTGCAATTGACACACATTGAATAGACAAAGTTCTTACTTGTTCAAGAGTATGTTGAGCGAGATCAGTTGTTGATATCATCACTCCTGCGGCAAAAGATCCCAATTCAAGGCTCAGACCCAGCTTATCACTGCACTGAAATGTAAAAGAATCTATGATATATATTAATGCATTCAAGAGTCCCAGCACAAATGTTCATATATTAGGTGATATGTTGGGGACAAGACATTCAACAAGGCTTGGCAAGGATTATCTGTCTATCCATTTTTTATTGTTTCTCTAAAACTGCAGATCAAACGAACAAACAGGAATGGAATGGAAAATATTCAATTCAAAAATTATGCAAACAATTTTTTTCTACGTTGTCTGTTCACAAACAAAAGATCAAGACATGTAGCTCACCCAGGCAACAAGCAAGCAGAATGCCACTGATGCCAATTGATAGAGTTCATT
>CAODLS012650798.1:0-16170 GCA_948243855.1 Flueggea neowawraea
CTCTTCGAGTTTCAGTCTATTGCCAAAGAGAAAGACAAAGAATTTTAGATATTTACACTTCCCAAAAATGTGTGTACAGGTTCCCAAGGTAACAATTATGGTTGGCGGAAGTTTTGGTGCTGGAAACTATGCAATGTGTGGTCGTGCATACAGTCCCAATTTCATGTTCCTTTGGCCAAATGCCAAAATATCTGTGATGGGTGGTGCTCAGGTATTTTGTTCATTTACATTCTTTCATACGAAATAGTAGTTGTTTAGGTAATAGTATACTATTGGGATTTGAAATGAATAATTATTTATACATATTGTGAATAATAGTTTGACTGTAACCTTGCCTAAATCGTCATTTGCAAAGGATGATCGTTTTAGTCTGCCCTAAATCTGGTACATTGTGGAGTCTTCTATACCGGAAAATTTTCAAGTTTGTTCAATCAAAAGTCTGTCCACAAATTTGTAACGTATCATGAGCCATGGACAAAGTGAACATCACTTATTGGCGCTGACTTTATGCTATTGTTCGTACACATTTTTTCCTATTAAAGTTGTGATGAATTTTCATTCTTTGGGAACACATGTTATCCGATTTTCTTGAACATGACGTAGTTTCAGTGATGACATATCCGTTGCTTTCAGTTGTGTATTCACAGTATTTTGCTTGTCAATGTTCAGGCAGCCGGTGTGCTATCTCAAATAGAAAAGGCAAACAAGAGAAAACAAGGAATTCAGGTGAGCATACTTTCTCATTTACCACGCTAAGTAACTACTATCACCGATTTTCGAACACCAAAGAATGGTTGCTTACTTTTCTGTGAAAACTGCGTGTGCAATGCACCTCAGTGTACAAAGGAAGAGGAAGATAGCTTCAAGGCGAAGGTGGTGGATGCGTACGAGCGAGAAGGAAATGCATACTACTCGACGGCAAGGCTGTGGGACGATGGGATAATCGATCCGGCGGATACAAGAAAAGTGATAGGTCTTTGCATTTCTGCTTCCCTAAACAGCCCAGCCAAAGATACCAAATTTGGCGTATTTAGAATGTAAACTTTGAACAACCTTGTCAAGTGACATTGATAAAGTGTATCCAAAATTCCTGTCAGCTTGATTTTATCAGCCAACCAATTTGGTTTCGTTTACATTATGTTAAAGCTTGTTGAGCTAATAGCAAATTTACACCCAGCTAGAGCATCTGTAACCTACTGTAATTGGAAAAGCGAGATCAGCTTTTATAGTCTTTTTCATCCCTAAGGTCGTACATAGCACACATGGTATGATCATGCGCTGTCGTGTTCTATCTTTCCCTTAGAGGAGCGAATGCTTGTAAAATATATAAACACTACACAGACGATTCGGTTAGAATGTATTACACCATTTTAACCCTAATTTACTACTTAACATAATTACTTCTGACTTTAAGATAAAATGTTAAAAGACTCTTAATTTAGCATATGATCATTTGTAGATCCTCATAGGAGTTTATTCTATGACGTACGTTACTTTCCATACGACTTCGCTTGCCTTTACAATGTACTCACAACTATAAAGTGCAAGACGGCTTCTTAATTATAAACAAGCTCCTGACTTCACATTCAAAATCAGTTTCATCTTAGTCCCGGCCTCTCATATTACAAGACTAATGTAAAAATCCATGTGAGTGGGTTACTTCTCTGTCTAACATACTCTTTTACAACAAATCTGCACTTACAACATTCTTATATGTGTATTGCGAACAACGAATTTTCAAAGAAAATATGATTTTATTAATGGACTCAAAATCATAACAAGGGAATTCAAAGTATTGAAGACAACATGTCTAATGAAATCTTCTTTAGCTAAGGGCTTAATAAATGGATCTGCGATCATTTCTCACGGAAGAATATACTCTAAATTTACCTCTCCTCGTGCAACTAGATCTCCAACAACATGGTACTTGATATCAATGTACTTAGTCCTTCCATGATCCTTTGAGTCCTTGGAGTAAGCAATTGACACTTGACTATCGCGTATGTGTGTTCACTTCGTTTCAGTTCCAGTAGCTTTTGTTTCATCTAACGGCAGAACTCACGTACTTGAGGCTTCACTGAAGTACGTGACATTAACACACGTACGTTACTTTGTATTGACGTACGTGAATCTTGCTTCAGATCAAATTCTGCAGTTTGTTCATCATCAAAACTTTAGAGAATTTTCAATGTTGACCACCCTTGGTCCAATAAAAACCAGAATAGAACTGCCTATAACCGACCATGGGATGTTTGGTTCCAGTTCAGTTGTTTTGAGAATCGGAATTGCCAAAACTTAGTCTCTTATTTGAGGTAATTGTCCTTGTTGAATCAAATCTTAGTTCCATCCTAGGGACAAAATAGGAGGCCTTTCAAAATTGAGGGATGAAAACAGCTAATGTGTTATAACACATGGATGAAATAGTAATTAACCCTAAAAAATAAGTGGAAAACGTCCCTATTTTTCCATGATATATATGAATGGGAGCAGTGATGGAACTAAGATTTGATTCAACAAGGACAATTGCCTCAAATAAGAGACTGAGTTCATAAACTGTAAAAGTGGTATTATCTCATTGTAGAGGTCTCTTTGGCTACAAGAGGGTTTGACAGCCAACACCGCCCCTTTGTGGTTCTTCCACTAAATGAGAAAAAAAATCCCAAAATCGTAGGTCCCTTTTATTTTAGACTCAGCTCAAGGTGTAGTGAAAACTGGGATCGCATGAATTGCAAGGAATCATGAAGAAACAATGGTGGTTGAAATTCAGGACTATATTTGGTGTGGTTGAACAGATTAAATCTTTAGAGAGACCTTATGACTATGTTTAATTGAGAAAACAATTTTTGTTTTCTATTTTCTATTTGGTTTCTTTTTTCTGAAATAAAATAGAAAATATTGGAAATTTAGTTTTTAATGAACAATTTTTTCATTTCTATTTTTTTGTTTTCTGGAAAACAATGGAATTTTTTTTAACTAAACAGTCCTTATATAGCTGGATAAAGACTGAAAAATTTTATTAATGCAATTTTGAAATCTGCAGTGAATGTTGTCCAAATGTTTGCTCTTGTGACAGATGATGCCATATTGAAGATTAATGTTGTAATGTACTAATTGAGTTGATCATTGTAGAGATTTGTGAATCAAATAGTTTATAATTCACTTATAAAAAAAAAGTTAGTTTATAATTCAGTTAGTTGGATTATTGTTATGCAGGCGATTGATTTTATGTTGTTAGACAATTAAAGAATAGAAACGCGAAATAATAGAAGAGATCAATCACACACAACACAAAATTTACGTGGTTCGGTCAATCGACCTACGTCCATGGACAGAGAGAGAGCGATTCGTGTTGTTCACTATGAAAGTTGGCCAAAGGATCACAAGAGTTTTTCCAAGCCACTATTTATATGTTCACAATGAATCCCAAACAAAATAGGTCGTCCTAAACCCTAAAATCCGTCTAAAACCCATCTGGTATGAAGACACGGGTGGGAACAAGTAAGACACGGGCAAAGGCATGGAAGACATGGTTGAAAACATGTCACCGTGTGAAATTGGCCATTACACGGCCTGGGACATGACCGTGTCCTTCACTGGAACTTTAACACTTAGCCAATTTTGCACCACTTCATCTCCAATCCGTCTCCTTCCTTTCTTGACTCAACAAAACACCAAATGACTTCACAAAACTCCAAGAAAAATCAATTAAATTCAACAATTTTTCGCTTGAATTAATTTTTCATTCTCTTTTCAATACAGAATAAATAACCGTTTCTCTGCCAACAGCCCGAAGGGCCTCATGTTAGTTTTGTGCCCTAGTCGACTCATTGATATACATTGTCATTACATTTATTATTTAATAAAGATGCATTTCATTTCATATCTATGAAATATTATATTGTTTATGACAATGAAACTTCCATGAATAGTTTATTCTTCCTTATGTCATCAAGTGTATGACTTGATAGTAAAACCATAAGGTAAAAAAAATACTATTCTAAGGGTCACTAATCGATTGCTATCATGTGAATGATAACATGCCAAGATTAATATGTTGCTAAGAGGATAATCATGTTTTACTGATTATGGATATGAGATATCACTTAGAACATAGATACATGTTAGGAAACATGTATTGGATTGGTCCGCTATGAAAGCACTTCTTGGATCAATGTCACAAGTAGCTTTCATACAGTGGTAATGTTTGAGTCATCTGACTGAAACTAACTATCGACTCCTACATGAGAAATCGCATGTTTTGACTTAGTCAAACGTTATCCATAACAGGGTAACAATAAAGACTATGATTGGATATTCCATGAATCTTGTAGAGAAGTGATAGTGATAGTGATAGTGATGGATTTGTTCCTCTTATGAATAGTGATATCTTTAGGTCACTTGATGAGTATGATTGATGGAATTTATGCATACTCAAATGAATTGATAAAAGGGTTTATCAATGTCATTTGTATATCAATCTACTTGGGATCAAGAAACATATTAAGCAATATAAGGTTGACATGTGAGCATGCCTTATGCTTAATATAGATATCGTGAGACAAAATGGCTAAATATCAAACTGTGAAAGGTTAACTCGGATCACCGACTCCACTCGATTTTGGGTTGCCATAATGTATTACTAGATACCGCTTATGGAATTTAGGCCCAAGTGTTTGGGATGAGGCCCATTGCCAATTTCGAGTGGGCCTATTCGGTCACACACAAGAACGATTTGGATTGGTTCACAAATATTCTCTCTAATGGTAATTAAATTATTAGTATGATTAATTTAATTAATCATTAATAATTTAGGGTTTTATTGTTTAGATCATAAATATAATATGAGATATTATCCATTAATGTAATAGGATTTTAATTTAATTCACTTATTAATATTGTTTTGGATTTATTTATGTGTGACATAAATTAAGCCCATAGATATTAGTAATAGAGTGATTTATTTAATGATAGTGTATCATATAATTAAAAGCCCAACAACATTAAGAAACCCTAGTGTAAATTCGACATACGCTCCTATTTTTTAGGAGGTATTATTCTTGTATGACAAGGAGAACGAAATCCTAAAAAAGGTATAGGAAATTCGGCACACACCCCAAATTAGGGTTGGTGGCCGAATTCCCCCTCCTAACTTTTAGGAGTGTGCCGAATTTTTGAAGGAGGCTAATTAGGAATCCTTATTCTTGTAGGATAAGAATTGTGAAAACCCTAGTGTGCTTCTTTAGGGTTTCTATATGCCTATAAATAGGAGAGACATTCTTCTATTTTTCTCATGGTAATGGGTTGACCAAATTTGTGAGTGTCACAAACAAAGAGAGAAAATTATTTGTGAGAATTAGAATAGAGATATTAAAAGTGCTAGTACACTCCATTAATCCAAGGAAGTTCGTTCGTATGGATGCCATTGGTCACGTTCACGCAAAGTCAACGTGGTTGAAAGGGTTTCGAGTTTATACTAAAAGCTACATCAACGTTCCATTCATCCACTCAATTTAGCTTTGGTTTTATGGTAAAAACCCTAACCCTAATCGTGTATGTCGATATGCATGGATTATTGGTGGAATTCTATGATAAAATTTTGTTATTTGCGCTGCATTATCCTTGTATAAATATCATATTTAGTAACGAATTCCAACGCCTTATGCTCAAGCTCTGCAAACATTCATCAAGTCCAAGCTATGCTTGAACTTTTCATTAGTAATTGGCTTAGTCAACATATCTGCATGATTGTCTTCTGTGGCTACCTTCTCAATGGAGAAGAACTTTTCTTCGATCACATCATGAACAAAGTTCAACCTAACATCAATATGTTTTGTCCTCTCATGATAAATATGATTCTTTGCCAAACACAAAATACTTTGACTATAACAATAAATGATAGGCTTAGGAAAATTCAAACCCAAACTATCAACAAGACCAGTTAACCACATACCTTCTTTCACCCCTTCTGTCAAAGACATGTATTCCATTTCAATTGTAGACAAAGCAACTCTTGCTTGTAATGACGCTCTCTAGCTAATAGTACATCTATACAGAGTGAAAATGTAACAATTTAATGACCTTCTCTTTATGAGATCTCCTCCATGATCAGAATCAGTAAAGCCAACCAATCCATCGGAAACATCATCCCATACACCAAGCACACACTACTCGAACCTTTCAAATAATGCAGAATCACTTGATTTCTTTCCAGTGAGCTTTTCCAATATTACTCATAAATCTGCTTACTACACTAACAACAAAAACCAAATATGGTATAGTACACACCATAGCATACATCAAACTACCAACAACACTAGAGTAAGACACACTCTTCATATACTCCACCTCCTCATCAGTGCTCAACAATTTACCATGATTAAATTTAAAATGTGTAACCAAAGGAGTATTCACCGGTTTGGAGTTATACATGTGAAAAGTCTGCAATAACTTCTCAATGTAATTCTGTTGCGAAACATACAACAAGCCTGCATCTATGTCTCTCCAAATCTTTATCCCTAAGTTCTTCTTGGTTGCACCTAAATCCTTCATCTCAAACTCATTGCTCAACAACTGTTTCAATTTGTTAATCTTAGCTTGGTTCTTAGCTCCAATCAACATGTCATCCACATATAGCAACAAATATATATACGAACCATCAGAAAACGTCTTAAAGTAAACACAATTATCATATTGATTTTGAATAAACTCATGAGAGATCATAAATGCATCAAACCTCTTGTATCATTGCCTAGGTGATTGTTTCAAACCATACAAAGACTTCTTCAATAAGCACACATAATCAGGTTTTTCAGAATCAACAAATCCTTTAGGTTGTTTCATATATATCTCCTCATCAAGGTTTATATGTAGAAAAGTAGTTTTAACATCAAGTTGCTCAAGCTCTAAGTTAAGAACACTTACCATGGCTAGAAAAACTCGGATGGTTCTATGCTTCACAATTGATGAGAACACTTCGTTGTAGTCAATCCCTTCCTTCTATGAAAAACCCTTTGCCCCAAGTCTTGATTTGAACTTAGGAGGTTTATCATTTGATTATAAAGAAAAGTTATTATGTGCAACGCACGTGCATAGAAACTAGTATATAAAACAACAGTTTGGAAAAGAAAGAGGAGACGAGACCCAACCTCAGGAGGAAGAAAACAGAAAAATTGGCCAAAGAGAACGAGAAGGAAAAGAGAGACCGACGACATGAATGTAAAAATAGAGACGACGAGATGAGCACAATTCTGTGGGTCTTGATAAAAAGAAGTCAGCTTGAAATTACTATCTACGTGAAAATAGAATTAGAGATTAAAAGGCTTGATTTAAGTACTAAAAAAATCAAAATAGGAGAGAAATTGGATTTGGAGGGAAAAGGGAAC
The DNA here is from genome assembly GCA_948243855.1 of Flueggea neowawraea. NCBI lineage: Eukaryota > Viridiplantae > Streptophyta > Magnoliopsida > Malpighiales > Phyllanthaceae > Flueggea > Flueggea neowawraea. Next base: position 7,383 of record CAODLS012650798.1, read on the forward strand.
AGATTCAGTCAAAGTAAAATAAAAAGGGGGAAGCAAATCAGATTGAGTTCAGAATGCTTATGAGAAAACAATCTGAGAATATTTGGCCAATCAATTGCTTAATCAAGGAAAATTTTCCAATTCAAGACAAAGAAAAATTAAGGCAAATTGAATCTCAAATCAGGAGCTCAATTTGGGCCGGATAGAATCTGTCCTAATCTAAAGAAGGAGTCCCCAGTTGGTCAAGAGCTGCAGCGAGTTGACTCGGCCCAAGTCGATAAGCACCTGAAAATCAATCCTGGCAAAAAAAAAATCATTTCAGAAAAGCACTTGATCCAAATACCTACAATGAAGATGCAACTCGTCAATTTTTACTCTTATCTCCTAAAAATTCGAACAAAAGAATAGGGAACAATTGATGAGACATGGGCAAAACTTATTAAATTCATTAAATGCCAAGTTTGTAACGAAAAATGTTACAACTCGCCATTAATAGGAAATGTTACTAGACATGGAAATTAACTCCTTTAACGATGAATCTATAAATAGACATCAGCAACCTCCTCTCAAGGCACGAATTACTTACTATACGCACTAATACTCTGCCCAAATATCTGCTGATTTAAGCGTCAAAGATTCCTTCGGAGAACAATCCGACCTTATCGTGTTTGGTGTTTGCAGATTTTAAAATGTCGTTCAAGTTTCCTAATGTTCGTGTATTTTCTGTTATTGTTGTTCGAGTTTTGAGACAACAACACTAAGAAACAACAATAATATTAAATAAAAATTTTTCTTGTCAATTATGTTTAAGAAACAATGTCAACCAAAACAAGACGACCATCAAGTTAATTTTTTTTTATCGGAAGGCCATCAAGTTCGTTAGAGGTAAGAAACTTAAGCAAATGAAATTGAGATACTATTGGTTTTTGTAATACGCAATATTATGATGTAGAGTAGTAATTAAGTTTCCAAATTATTGCAATCCGAGTTAGAGTAGCTGCAGAATGCAATGCAAGGAAATACATTAAGCATTCAATCTCTGCTGAATAAATTTTATGATAGTGCGATTCTAAAGGGTATTGAATCCTTCAATGACGTCAAATTGTAAGAAAGTGATGCAAATCTGATACTGTTGTTCTAAGAAATAGATCTCTAGTAAAAGTGGTCAACGTAACACCAAATGCTTTGTAGAGATAAATTATAGGGCACTAGCATTCTATTAGTTGAAGAACAAACAAAGAAACTGGTATCTCAATTCCGGCCGAAGCAAAAACAACTAATTCTACCAAAAATATTGTGTTAAAAAAAAAACGCATTGCCATGAATCCTTTTCAGAGCCACCCGCATAGAGTATAGTATCTTCCCAGACCTGGCTAATGACTTCTCTGAAAGGTTTTAGGATCTTAAGCTCGAACAAAGCCTTCCTTCGGCTGCACTATAGCCATACAAATACACTGAGAGGCATTTTATTGGCACATAAGTCATCCGCCTGCATCAATTAATTATATGCATTCCCTTCATAAGGCTTCAACTGAATGTGATTGTATTACATCGATATTTAAGTAACACAACACTATCATTATTTAGGGTTTGTTCAACGTTAAATCATTAACAATTCTGTATAGCAGTAATATAAATAATTAAATTGCATTTAGCTTTTAGTATTACCCCGTAACTATAAATTTACTTGATTTTTAGGAATATGTAGTTTATTTTACACTATCACAAGATTTTTTTATTCTTACTAAAAATAGGTTATTTGATGTCTTGGTATCGGAGGTAGATATCACCAGTAAATTTTATTTGATGTGATTTTAAAAATTATTCACAATTTTTAATTATACTTCGCATCAAATGTCCATTAGTGGACCTTCCATGAAATACTAAAGAGTGCAAATAGGCCAAGCTGCTAGTGAGCAACTAGACATTTTTTTTCTTTATAGACTAAAAAGTTCATTCATTGATTAATGGAAGATAGAGATTGCAAGTAGAGTACATGGATATATAATAGATTTAGGGCTATAAAGAAACATATAAAGCTGAGGCAACAAAGCATTAACACAAGGAATGCGACGACAAATAAAAAATTATATATAAAACAACAAAGTTAAACATTTTTAAAGTTCGATATGTCAACGAATTAAGCTTAAACAATTTTAAACTCACTCGAGAAACTTGTGAATATATTTGATAATAGAGAGAGATAGATTTCTCAAGATTGAGTTAATAATCAACTTGAAAACTTATTAAACAAGTTTAATTTGTTTGCTAGTTGATTAGGTTATAAAGTTACTCTTAACAAAATTTAAATTGAGGTTGAAAAAAGCTAAATTTATGTCAAACTTGAGTCAAAATTCAAGTATGTTTACAACAAACTGATATCAAATTTGACTCAACTCATTAAATTTTAAAAAACTAAATTTAAACAAAAAATATAATTCGATTCCACCTTGAATTCAAATTTGAAATTTTCTTATGAAATTAAACAGGAAAACTCCAATACTCGGCTGGATTACACCTCTGAGAATATATCCATCCTTGGAGTTGGAGATCCTAAATCCTTGAAATGCATAAATACTTCCCAAATAACCCTTGTAATTACAATTATTCCGATTTTGTTTTTAACAAAAAATGGATAAATTGATGGGATGTTGGTCAAAGACAGCATTGGAAGAGTCGCCAATGTTATCCTTTGGAACTAAAAACATTGACAAACACATAGAAAAGAAGTAGAAGAGAATCAAGAGAAAGCAACGTCCAACACACTTGTGGATAGCCAATAATTCAATCAGAGAAGCGCCGGTTTCTTCGCACGGTCCAATCGGCGCCAGTCACGCTCACAAACGCTCCCTCTCTCTTTTCTTCTGTTATGTATTTTCACCAAAAGATCCCAACAATACAATTTAGCCAAAATAACTTTCCACTAATTTAGCCTTTGTTCTTGTAGTTATCGGTTGTTAATGTGTTAGTTTACGCCTATGATTGAACAAGATGAAAAGCCAATAATTAGTATGTTGTGGTCGGGCAGTGACCAAACACCTCAGCATGGGAGTTTCGAGTGTGTTGTTATAATTAGTTTGAGCCGTAATTAATCATCCTGCAAATCTTCATTTATATGCTGTTATAGTATTGAGTTGTTTTCAGTATTAAAAAGTCGAGAATTTAATTATGCATACAAGCAAATAAAATGACTTATAAAAGAGAAAAAAAAGGAATGCTTTAGTTATGATGATGCACAAGTCTTTTCTTGCGATTAGGTCTAAAGGCACCATCACATGGGAAATAGGCCTTGGAATTTGGTTTGGGGGATATATGTGCAAGATAAATCATTTTCTTTGTTTTCTTTAAGTTACTATAAAGAATTTACATAAGCCTTCAACTTCCTCTTAGAGGAATAACTTAAAAAAAAGAAAACTAATTTCCAACTGTAATTAAAATTATATACACAAAGGCTATTTTGTCTGACAACAAAACTGATAAAAAAAAGGTGATAATTTCTTACAATCGGAATCTCTAATAAGAACATAATCTATAAATAAAAAATAAAAACTATAAAAAACATTATCAAGAATTATTATGAGGATAGATTTACAATCGTGAAATTCCAATCAACCATTTAAGAATCGGTCTCCACTATAACATTTGAAAGATTCATATTTTTTTATCCAAAAGATTTCTCGGATGTTGTAAAAGTGATCATTAAGGATTTCGGTTAAGAAAACACATATATTTGGTAATGTAAGCACTGTAATTGTCAAAAGTATAAAAGCAGATTAATTATAGTTAATTGTATTTCCATTTTCTCTTAGTAATTGACTTCTTAGAACAATGTCACACAGTCCCACAAATGGAAGGCAATTTAACTTAATTTTCTCCTTCTGGTTTCTTTCCAAATAAAATCTTGTGCCAGTAAATTTATTCACAGAAGAAATAGTAAAACTAATAGTGGTTGGAGCAAACTTGTGAAGACAATTACAGTATTATAATTAATATCACTATTTATTTCTTTTACCTTTACGGAATGTCGTGCGTTACACACTGCTGGGACGACTTCTTTGAGCCATTTTTGTTCTCTTTCCGTATTTTAAGCCCTAATTTAATTAGGCAATCACCCAAAGTTTGAGCATGCATGAAGAACCCAATTAAATTACAATACAAGGAAAAAAGCCTTGATTTGCGCTATGGCTACGATGCCCCTTTTCCCGCCTCAGTATAAAGGGAATGTTTGTACAAGAAAATAAACAAATCAAAAACAAAAGCCAACAAGTCACAATGGCAATGAGAAGAGAACAAGTGGCCTCGTTGTTCTTTTTGGTTGCTTTGTCATTGTCTCTGTTGGGTTTTGTCCATTCTAATCCAAACTACAGGGATGCACTTGCTAAGTCCATTTTGTTCTTCCAAGGTCAGAGATCTGGGAGGCTTCCTCCTTCCCGGCAAATCACTTGGAGGTCTCATTCTGGCCTCTCTGACGGTCTCCTTGCTAGTGTACGTCTTTACTTCCTCCCTTTTTCTATCATGCACATTTTTCTTGTCTTCACCTATTAATAAATCGTCGGTTTTCTGTGCTAAACCAACTTTACTTGTCGAAGACTAACTGTTGGAATTGGAGGAACATTGAACTATATTTTGGAAAATGATAGCACAGGAGGATCACCAACCTCTATGCACTCGAAACTTTAATGGGTAAACTGAAACAGGTGGACTTGAGTGGAGGGTACTATGATGCTGGGGACAATGTGAAGTTCAACTTCCCAATGGCATTCACCACCACAATGCTGTCGTGGGGGACACTGGAGTACGGCAGGAGAATGGGCCCCCAACTGCCCAATGCGCGGGCCGCCATTCGTTGGGCCGCCGATTATCTTCTGAAATGCGCGAGCGCCACTCCTGGCAAGCTCTATGTTGGCGTTGGTGATCCTAACATCGATCACAAATGCTGGGAGAGACCTGAGGACATGGACACTGTCCGATCGGTTTACTCCGTGACTCCCAGCAATCCCGGCTCTGATGTCGCCGGAGAAACTGCGGCCGCGTTGGCCGCTGCTTCCTTGGTTTTCCGGAAAGTTGATCCCAACTACTCGAGCTTGCTGTTACGAACAGCCAAAAACGTGTTCCAATTTGCATTGCAACATCGTGGTGCCTACAGCGACTCGCTTGGTCCTGCAGTTTGCCCATTTTACTGCTCATACTCTGGTTACCAGGTAAGTTATAAGATACTGGATAAATTTAAATAGTGATAGTGCGTGCTTTGCCCACGTATGGAATTCAATTTTTAAAAAACACTCCGTAATGAGAAAGAACTTGTGTGTTCATTTTAAGGAGTCAAATACAATTAATTGTCGCTAATCTTTTTCGTGATAAATAAAATGTATGGACGAATTCTTTAATTATATATTAATAAAGTTGAACATAATTGCTATTATCTTTAAAAAAAAGGTGCGGTCTTTTGTATCAGGATGAGTTATTGTGGGGTGCAGCATGGCTGTTCAGGGCAACGAACCAACTCTATTACTACAACATATTGAAAGGCTTGGGAGGTGATGATCAGCCAGACATATTCAGCTGGGACAATAAGTATGCTGGAGCTCACGTTTTGTTATCCAGGGTTCGTCTTTTATTTTATCATTTTAAGTAAACGAAAATGAAATTTTAAACTTTTATATTGTTCCCGATTAATTCATACTTTTTGTTGTCTAAACTCTTTGCAGCGAGCTTTGCTGAATAAGGACAAGAACTTCGAGCAGTACAGACAGGAAGCTGAAAATTTTATGTGCAAGATTTTGCCGAACTCACCTTACTCCACCACACAATACACGCAAGGTATAGTAATTTTTGATAACTCATTATATTTGTTCCATCGAGAATCAAACTCACAACTCTTTAATCGAAATTAGTTAATTTAATAAATAACTGTATGTAATTCACTTGGGTTATTAAAATTAAGTGATTGATTTGGGTATACAGGAGGCCTGATGTACAAGCTGCCATCAAGTAACCTCCAATATGTAACTTCCATAACATTCTTGCTCACCACTTATGCCAAGTACATGAAGGCTACACGACAAACCTTCAACTGTGGAAATCTCGTAGTCACTCCAAATTCCCTCATATTCCATGCCAAAAAACAGGCAAGTCTATCTCATTTTAAGATCTTCAATTACACCGTTAATAACAAACACAATTAGAGGTGGCAATTTTTGACACGATTATACAATTACTGAGTATATAATTACGATACGATACAATAGACGCGAATAATAGTTTTGTTGCGTTTAGTATACGTGAATACAAATTGCCACATTTAAACACAATTTTTGTGTAATCCACTGATGGAGTTAAATTTATTTTTCAGGTGGATTACATTTTGGGAGAGAATCCAATAAGAATGTCATACATGGTGGGATTTGGACAAAACTATCCAAAAAGGATTCACCACAGAGGCTCTTCCTTGCCATCAGTGGCGAGCCACTCACAAGCTATAGGCTGCAATGGCGGTTTCCAACCATTCTTCTACTCTGCGAATCCAAACCCTAACATCTTAACCGGAGCCATTGTTGGTGGACCGAACCAGAACGATGGTTTTCCTGATGACCGGACTGATTATAGTCATTCAGAACCTGCCACTTATATTAATGCTGCCATTGTTGGTCCCTTAGCTTACTTTGCTGGTAGCTTCAGCTCTTAAGAGGGTCCTAATGAATGAATTAATTAGCTCTTAATTCACTGGTTGATGTTTTATGTTTATAATTTCATTTCCATGCATGTTTACATCCCAAAAATGGGATTGATCACCCCCAAGGAAAAACAAGGTGGTGGAGTTCAAAGTTTATTTGCTTCTGTTTTTGTTTTACTGTTTGGTATGGTATTGCACTTTGTGCAGCTTGTGACGCAGAAAAGTTAGTATTCGCTATGCAACATATGTGGCAAAGCTCATTGTTACTCGGACCCCTCTTCTATTCCTCTTTTTTCTTTCTTTTTCCTTTCTTTGTTGAGTCAAAGGTCATTGAACTGATGCAAATCACCCCATCCTCATTTTGGCTAGGGCAGATTAGTTAGTCAAATAGCAAAGAAAATTGGGCGAGAGCTTTTAGTTTATTGAAGTTTGTTAAGATTTCGAAATTAGTCTTCAAACATAAATGATGTCTTGTAGAGGCATCAGTAAAGATTAACAAGGAAAATTCTTAATTCACTCTTGTGCTTTACAAACTTGAAAATAAAGTCAGTGGAGAACTACAATATAACATGAATTCAATCCTATTAATCACAATTAAGAGCCCAGGAGGAGGCTGATGTTTAAGTAGACCATGAAATATAAATGTTAAATAAATTCAGACTTCAACTAGTATCTAAAAATCCCCTCAACTACTTGATAGGATGAGAGTTTATATGATAATTTATGCATTACATGTAGAGAGGTTTGTACAAGGAATCTGTAGGCTGAGTGGTATGCCACTAAGATTTGTTCACTGCATTATGAAATCAACCCTGCAAATGCAAATATTATGCAATAGATTTAAACTAAGGCTTTACCAATAGAGAGGTTGTAGACTTAAACAAGACTTCACCCATAGAGCGGCTCTAAACTACTAATGAAATAATCGTTAGTCCATTTCAACCGATTTAATCAAACCAATACAAATAAGGTTGTTTACTTCAAGCAAAAGAAGAGAAAAAATGTACATCCAAACGATCCCTTAGAAAGGAAATCAAGACCATCATCCATATCTTTTGGATTACAAAAAGGTCCATCTTCCTCGTATTAAGGAAGCATAAATTAGTCGCCAGTGGCTTTCAATGGATGAATTAGACGACCCATATTCTTCTTATAATGTCCCTCAACTCTCTTTTGTTCCCACATAATTCAAAAATGCAAAAGAAGAGAAAGTTACAAGTTTCTCATGAGCTTTCAAATAAGGCACCGCAGAATACGTATCTTTCTAATACAGCAGTGCCCTCTAAGCTCTCTTTGCTTTGTAGATGCAATCACAGGTCTTAACAAAAGTTGCTGGACGTTCGACAATGGGAAGGAAAAATCCAGATTCGTCATCGAAGAGAAACTTCCAGTGCATCTGTAAACTTTGCAATCATCCACGTCAATAATGTTCCCATTCTTAACAGGAAGATTTTACCCATCATTTGTTGTCGTTGTCATCTCAACTTCCCCACTGTCGTTCTTCATTTCTTCCCCAGTGGTACTACCATCAGTCGTCTTTGCAAGATCAACTGGATTTGTTCCTTCCACAACAATTTGGTTGTCATTCTCAACTGATGTGTCCTTCGTCACTTCAGCGCTAGCACTGGCATCTCCACTGTTCAATTCTTTCTCATCTGCACGAATCAAATCAACAATTTAATTTTATCTGTTTGGCAAGTACTGATCTGAAATTTCAGTTTGGTTATTAGTAGCAAGACTACACTAAGGTGTGCAAAAAGTTTCCTGGCCATTACCTTTTACCGATGCTCTATTCGCTTCATCTACAGCAGGAGATACAACATTATGTAAGCTTTCCTCAGCGCTCAGCATTGCATGATCTTCCTCTAAATTACCATCAGTTCCAGATTTCACGCCGGCATTAGCATCTTCTTGGCTAGTTACAATTTGATTCCCTGCAACAGCAGATTGATTTGGTGCTTCAGCCACCACCTCTTGTGCAACATTCTTCTTGCCATTTTCTTGTCTTCCCAATGCTCTGTAATATTCGACAATATATTGTACCCTTTCCAGCTCAGCAGTAAGATCTCCATATTGCTTTTGCAGCATCTGCTCTACTTCCTTTTGCTTCTGAACTTCTTCCCAAAGACCATTGAT
>CAODLS012651152.1:0-13655 GCA_948243855.1 Flueggea neowawraea
AACTAGAAATATCATGAACACTTGAAAATTAACAATTACCATTTGCTGATATAAACTTTAAAAAATTTCCCAGATACAAATAAAGCTAAATCATTGAAAAGAAGTCTATAAGCCCAAGTCATTTTTGACAAATGAATCACCATGAGCACAACAGTTTAAACTAAGATCACACAAGATATATAAAATCATCATGAATAATGTAGTTTAAGATAGAAATGTTGAAAACATTCGAAATTTTCCACTTGAAAAAAGGAAGTAGATTTTCCTTATTTAAACATTCTAGAATGCATGTTTTGTTAGACAAATAGGATCTAGGTGTTGCACTCAACACTGGATATTAAGGACATACCTACAGTTTTTGGTACAACCTGTCCATATAATCCAATAACAATTCTACCTGCAAAATCCAGGCATAATACTAAATCAATGATCAATAACCACAAACCCACAATATGTACTAACTAACACTACATAATTTCCAACAGGAAAAGGGCAAACAGTTCAAGCAATAACCCATGAGTGAGAGAGCTTTACCTAATCGCTGTTCATCAATATCAACATCAAAGAATACTCTGTGTGTGATCTCATGGACCTCTTCTACTTTCTCTTCATTCTAAAAACAACAGAGGGCTAAGTTAATACTCCATAACTGTAAATAACTAGTCATTGTTGAATATGAAAATATTGTTTCTTGTTAGAACCAAGAAAAGGGGATCAAGGACCAATGAAGGGGGAGAATGTGCAGCCAAACAAAGACAATACAAGAAAGAGATAACAATATATATTTACAATGCCAAACAAACCAGCATTTCAAATTTCTGCAAATTAAAACTGACAAGAACTTCAGATTGAATGGTGCCTATACTAAGTATTAAAAGAACATGGAAAAGTGTTGCCTTTCCGCTACCAAGCTAAACTAAACAGAGTTGCATTCATAATGCACACTAGAATAGAGGAGTTTCAACAAGTAACTGAATAAATTCGCCACTCATTCTAATATAATGTTTTTCCTTAAAATTCATAAGCTCTCAGTCTTGGAAGTGCCGTTATACTTCAAAAACAAAGTAAATTGACGACGTCCAATCTCTTGACAAATTACTTCCAATTCCTAGAATACAGCTTATATTGCAAATTGAGGATCATTGCTGGAGTGAAAAGAGAGCCACCTTTTCACACACTACATCCCAAAATGTCTTCTCCATGAAAACTCAAGATAGACAGTCAATTCATACCCACCTTGAACAACACAACACTAATCCGTAATCACCCGACCACCTCTATCTTCATACAGAAACAAATTCCTTGACAGTTGACAATCCTGCCACACTCCCCCAATAAAAACTGCCTTCCAATCCATCTTGCAACATGCATGCTCTTTTTATTACCATCTTCCACTACAGCACTAGAATAATCAATCTCTATCCAACCGAACATCCCGATCCAAAATTCAAACTCTTATCAACCTCACTAAAAATCCCTTCTTCTCTGACCGAATATTGAAATCCAATAATTCCCAATCAAGCAAGCAATCCACTTAACAGTCTCAATAGCCCAGCCCTAGCCGCTCCAAACTGTATCCTCAGACAAGCTAGTAAAGAACAATCAGATGACGCCATTTAAAAATACAAATTCAAAATCCACATAAGACATAACCTGTCATAGATAAAAGCCTATACTATACGAATCAACACTACAATCAAGCCATAGGATTCAACACATAAATCATAAACGCAGTCAAGTTCAGAACTTTCAACAAATCCAACACAACCCATCAATTCAAAACCAATAACCCAATCAGAACCGGCTCAAACAAACCAAATCCAGATCAGAAAACCCGAAAAGAACCAACACCCACAAATCAAAGATCCAAATAATACCTGTTTCGGGGAAGTGAATGCGAAGACAAGAAAAATGACGAGGACAACTAGGAGAAGGAGGCACTTCGGATGGACCCAAACCGGCATCTCTGGACGCATCGTTTCGAAGTATGTTTTTCCTTTAAAATTAAATGGAGCTGTGAGGTACAGTCAGCAACGAAGTTTATAAAGATGGTCCATCGACAGAGATTTCTTAATGAACCAATCTACAGAGAATTAGGAGAAGGGAAGGCTGTGTATGTGTGGGTGTGCCAGTGAGTGGGGTGTGGAAATTATTTTCCGGTGGGAGCGGTGACGGGCAGGGAGGTCTCGATCAATATGCTAATTAATTTACTTAAGCATTATTTATCAGAAAATTAATTAAGCATTTCAACAAAAATGTTTGTGTGCATATTATTAATTTTAATTTAGTGATAATAGTAAAAAAAATAAAATTAAAGGATAAAAAGACTTTATTTAATTCTTATAATTTTATTTTATTAGGATCGTATTTGGTATGTGTGTTTGCGCACTTGAGTGTATGACATGTCATTAGATTAAATATAGCTATTATTATTTAATTAGCACTTATAGAGAAGTCATGAATTTATTGGCATACTAAAAGAAATTAATACACAAACTAATTTAAAGTTAACTTGCGTAAAACTTATAAAACAAACAGCAAGAATTGTTCGTTATATTGAAGAAAATAAATTAAGAACTTAATCAAACAGAAGGGATCCCAAATAAAAACAAACTAAAAACGAGACCCTATTTTGTTTTATAATTTTGATGATTAATTTTTGTAATTTTGCTATTTTGGCTTCTGAAAACGTAAATCTCCCGGTTTTGTGTAATGGCGTGTGATTTGTTATAAAAAAAAAGCCAAAGCCCATTGGGGCCTTTATATACATTATGAATAGATGAGAGCATTTTTGGTGATTCACTTCTGAGTAATATCCCACATCGCTTGATATTAGCATGTGTGGTTTATAATTGACTCCTTGTTACACAAAATGGCGTGTTGATTATAATCAGTGTGCATTATAAAAAAAAAAAAGTAAATCTCCCCCCTCACGAAATGGGTTCCTTAGTCAACCAGATGGTTCAGACACAAATTTGATCCAAGCTACACATTGTGCTGGAGCTGAAGCATGGGCCGAATTACTTGCCATTCAAAAACTTTCAAGTTTTTGTATTTATTATAATTTTTATCATAAAAAAATATTTGGTGAATTATAATTTATTAACTCCATAAACTTAATAAAAAGATCATATTATTATCAAATACTAATCTCATTAGATTCTTCATCTGAAGTGTTCATAGCCTCGTCTTAGCTAGTGGTGTTATTAGGTAGGAAGGCCCGCAATTAAGTTGGGGCAAATTTCAATCTCTCAACTTAAACTAAACACAATTTACGTATTGATTACGGACAAATTAACCGGATTAAGCGGTTGCACGGGGATTATATTACACACGGCTCTATTGTTGGAGTAGGCAAGACACGATGAATTAGGGGTGAGTAGTGATCCGTTTGGTTGGTTTTTGGGATTTATTTCAGACCAAAGAGTGCAAATACTAGTAACAGTCATTATCATATGCTTCAAACGGTGTCGTTGGGTAATTTACTTGATTTTCCACAAAAAAACGAAGCGACATTCCCAAACACACATGGCTTCCGTTTTCAACGAAGAAATGTGATGGAGAAATGTTAGGTAATAAGGACCGCACAAAGCACAGTGATCGAATTTGTCGGTACGGTCTCCGTCATATCATGTGGAAAAAGGGCGGCCATCGGAGGGTCCCGACTCTTTCTTCTCACACAGCTTATCTCATTTGTTTCGTAGCGACAATGGGATAGTTTGCCAAGACTAGAGTAGTCTATTTTGTAGTAAGTTTTTTAATATTTGATAATAATTGCAGAAAAATAATATTATATACAAGCGTGTTAAATAAGCCCATTAATAATGTTTTGTAGGTCTATTTTGGTCCTACAAAAGACGATTAATGAACAAGATGAAATGATAATAACAACTTAAATTGACGAATGACAACCATAAAATGCACTAACTTTTCACTCACTTTAGATGGAAACAAATCATGCGATATGATTTTTTTTATGTGGTTAATTTATGCGTATCCTTTTTTTTTTTTGTGGGGGAGGGGGAATGCAATTTAAGTTGATATATATTCTAAAAAAAATGTGAAACCTATTTTAAAAAAAAACGTTTATTATTTATATTTTTACTATATAATTATTTTCATTTGATTAATTTATGTTATCCATTTTTTGAAAATGGGTTGAACTCTTTATATTGAAAAGATCATGGATTATACTAAATTATTTAGTAAGTAAAAAATGGTTTATTTATAACTAATATTTTATTTGACCATTTTGTTTGATTTTAATGAGGAAAATCTAACCCATTTCTAAAGACTAATTCGATGATTGATGTAGAATACTTAAAAGATTAAAAACCTAATGTATAAACATTATAGCTCACCAAACAAATAACAGATTTATGTCACATTGCAAATGAGATGTATTATCATGACCGTACTTTTTGCATTTAATTATTTTCTCTCCTGTACTGGTCCACATTTGATCAAATAGACATGACCAACAAATTCATAAATTTTTTATTTTCATAAATCTTTTTTTGCCCAGGATTTTCTTAGATCTTTATGATGAAGCTGTTGAAACTACTAATTAGCTTGAAAACAAAAGCAATTGAAATAAAAGGGACAAGAAAAGAAAAGGGAAACGTGTTTTCTAATTGACCTTTTATGCAAGTTGAAGCCATTTGATTTGAGGGAAGAAATAAAACAATCACAGCTGCATATATAAAATAGAAAATGAAAACAACGGCTGCATTTCTTTGAAATCAACAAAAGATAACATTGGTCCACTTTAATCAAATAGGCCTGTTCTTATTGAACACATCGAAGACTTTTGATGCTCATCAATGGAATTTAGCAGAATAGCTTGATTATATGCATATTTTTGAAAAGTAATCAATACAATTTGCAGAGTTCTAATGCTCTCGTAAGAAATTCAAACTACAATCTCTTAGTGTTGAAATTTATCCAATTTAATGCTAATGAATTACAACTTTATTGATTACACTTGTTATTTTAAAATGCTACCAATAAAAAATTATAGTACCATGGACTTGTTTGGAAAAGTAATATTTTGTGTATTTTGTATATTTTATGCAGTTTTTGTAATAATTGATAATGAGTACATAGTAAAAAATTAGGAAAAAAATATTTCTTTAATAAGATGTTAAATACACAAAATGTTAAATGTTGTCCATAAAATTGAAATCAACATAAAAGATCATGGGTTCAAGAGGTGTAAAAACAAACTGGAATCGAAGAACCGGACCGAAACCGCACTGTTCAAACCCAGACTTGACCAAAATCAAAGGGTTGCGGTTTAGATTCATGTTCATCTCCTTTAGAAACCGTCGAACTGCCGGTTCGAACTGCCATTATGAGTTTTTTTTAATGAGGGAATCCAACCGAACCGCAACCCTCTAGTTTTATTCCGAACATTAATATTTGGAATACAATGTATTATTGATATTATAGTTAATTATTGAATATAACAAAATTTACAAAATAAAAAAAATTGACAGAATAAAAAAAAACTAAATCGGCAGTTGAACCGATCTAACCCGGAACCGGATACAACTCTATTTATCCTTTGAGAAGAGTAATTTCGAGTTCAATTCTTCCTCTTCGAACTTTTAAACAATTTTTCATTTTAAAATATGTACTGTTATAGAAATTAAATTCGGTCTGGAAACTGGAAAATAATGTTTTACTATATACCTGCATAGGAATAGACAAATTTATTTTTGGCATAAAATCTAAGAACTAACATTGTTATACACTAATTTCCATATACCCCCATATCTACGTTCACAGACCAACAAAAAAAGCCACATATATACGTTCACATTTAGTCATATGATTTTTGTTTTTTTGTTTTTGTCGCACACATATATTGTTTGGAGTAGACGATAGATATGTAATCTAAAAACTCATGCCATTTTCTTTGGGACCATTTTGTTTTAGTAAATTACGTGATAAATAGTAAAAATAGGTGTTATAGTAAAAAAATAAAAAAATTAATACGTTTTTTAAAAATTATAATTTAATATATTATATCAAAATATTGTAGAATAGACTAACACGTCTATTTTTTACTGTATTATATAAAATTATTTCCTCTAAAACATGTATTACTTCCTCTATTCTCACAATATAATTTTATTTGTACAGAGAAATATTTCTTTATAAATATATAATATTTTATTAAAAATATGTGTATTTTTTATTATTAATTATTAAAATATGTTAGATATTGAATGTCGGGGGTAGTAAACTAACACTAATTTATTTCACAAAAGCTACCTCAAGCACCGAACCCTTGATCAAGTGGGAGAAAAAGGTTCGTAGGACTCAGACATGTTTTTGTCCTATACTTCTCAATAAAGACCGGCCAGCTGGACTATAAAGCGCCGTACATACCATGTCTATTCGCACCTTATCAACAATAGTTTTAATTGTTATTGATAAGCAAGGGCCCCTTCACTCCTGTGCATCCGATTCAGACAAATATCTGCTTTCATTTAAACAATTTAACAGGGACACCTACCATGATCACATCTTTTATTCCCTCATTTTATACAGAAACATCTTAAGGATATTTATTTTATACCTTTTTAAATATGTTAATAAAAATTTCACACACATATATATTTTTAAATTATGAATAATATATATTAAGTTTTTGTTGGGACCCGTCTGAAAAAGCGTTCGAAAGTATTACTGGTATTTTTTCCTCTTTTATAGCAAGATCTGTTTCATGATCAGCAGCAAATTAGAAACCTGATTCGGTTGGGGTTTCTACATTTTAATCAGTATATGTAGGGTCACAGTTGTATATGAGGACTACTTGCATTGATAAACTATGTCTATTTTAATTTTTATGTTCAATTGCAAAAATGAGAAGGGAAAAGAAGAAACAACTCGCCAGGGCCTGCAGGGTGCTTGTTTTCATAAATTAGTTAGGGAATAGTAAAAGTACATTGTTAATTGTTAAATTAAATATATCATAAAATGAACAACGTATTTTTAAGTATAATACAATAAATATAGTTTTAAGATTTAATATGCTACTTCAATATAATCAAAGAAAAAACATGTACATCTCATCTACTGTGGATATCAAATTTAAAACTATAAATGCTATTTTTTTTATCAATCAACTGGTAATTAAATATTTTTTATAACTACTAATATAGTTTAAACTCAAGACAGTTGATTAAAAGAACGTAGTTTGTGTTATTCCACTGCAGCTCTCTATAATCTATTGCTTATGAATTAATTTAACATTTGATAGGTGATTTTAATAGATTGATGTATCTAGCAGAAAACTATGGACAGGTACAGTTGATTTGTGTTTAAACTTTAAAGTGACATGATCAGTTTTATCTTATCCTATGGCCGTCAAGTCTGCGGTGAAACAGCTAATAAAAACTAAATGATAATTAATTTTTTAAATAGTGATAATTTGACTTAATTAAATAATAAACTGGAAATATAATTACGACTAAAAAAATAGTATGACTTAAATTGAAAACTTTTTTCCCGTTTAGATTTTATCTAGTTGAGTAATTAATAAACTAAAGTACTCCATCTAGATTGCACTTAATGGATTGCCTAATCAATCAAGTAATTACTTGGACATTTATTTCTTTAACATCATCTAGACTGGCACAATTTTTTTTTAGGAATAGACCAGTACAATTAAATATAAGAGATAATATTTTATAAAATATGTTGAATTTAACGAATTGATAAACTAGAAGTAGTTTAGGTAGTGATTAGGGGAACCGTGCTGACTGGAGCCAAGACTTGGTCATTCAAATTCAATATGAAGAGAAAAATTAAAAATAATAACATGTATTAATGCAGATAAAAAATCATGTGAGCTTCTCCTGTATTATATTAGCTAGAATAGAATCAATGCATATGGTAGTTTAGTATCTTAATGTCCCGGTGATTTGTCATTCATGAGCAAAGCTTTTTATTGGGGCTTATTTAAACCACTTACACTATTCTTTATTAATACATCTTTACTGTTCTTATCTCCTGATTAGTTGAGAATTGGAATCAATTTTTCAATGATCAACGAAGTTTACAATTGCTAAGGCTTAGCTGAATTTATAAGTAATTTATAAATAGTACGCAATCAAAGACTTAAAGTTAATTTTGTGTATGAATTTGGTGTTGTTTATAAATACTGTTCAAATTAATTAGTACTTTCCATAAAAATTCAAATAATTCTCATCGAATTCGAACACTGTAAATGAGTTTGTAGTGAATTGACATTGGAATTAACTCTAATATTAAAGGATTATAGATTTGATTCTCAATAAAAAAAAGCAAATAAAATTACTTATCAGGAAAAAGAATTATCACGGTCTGCGAAAGTTTTGACATAGGTGAGCTTCTTATTATAGTTTGGTTCGTTAATGTTTGATTTGTTGGTGTACCACTTAATGATCACCATTTCATGTGTGGTCTGAATGGCAGTTACACAACAACAAAAAATGATCAAGACATGGCATTGTATATATATTACATCTGTACACATCAAACGTAACAAGTTTGGACGATCATGAAACAAGTTAACTTGGTTTTTCATGATCAATATAATAGGTGAGACCCATTAATCTAATGATTCTAAAACTAGTTGATCCACTTTGGACTCGTATTTCTATGATTGAACAAGTTGTTAAATAGTAGAAGTTTGTATCCCATAAAAAAATATTTGTTGAAAAAGAAAAAAATCGTTAATATTTTAATTTCAATAGTGGTTCGTTGGTGAAAGAAACCCCTCTATAAGTAACGGAACGATACGAGAGCGACATCAGCGGCTGACCCCATTTATCACGGCTCAGCCATGACATAATCTACTATAATTGTCGCTGCATAATCATTTCAACCAGCCGTGATCAATCATGCATGTGAATACATATGTTGCGATTTTTCGAAGAGCAGTAAACTATATGGAAGAAGCTTATGGTGAAGCAAAGAGAACGTGAAAAAGGGTTGATTCTGGATATTGAAGCAACAGAAGCATAACTTGTCTTTAAATGCCGATTTGGACACGCTTTCAGTTGAGAAACCATATGAACAAAATAAACTAGTCGTTAAGTTAAATGCATGTCCATTTCAAACTGTTATGGGCTATACAACTGCCTCTGAATTTCTTGAAACAATTAGATCTCTAATCTATATGAGTAGTGTACGGATCAATGTCATATTGACGAACCATAAAGACATGTCTGTATATTGGTTACTTGGAATATATGCAACCTCATACGTCTAACTTTTTAAGGGAAAAAATAAGTTTTTATTTTTTGCTCATTTAAATTTAAAAATATGACTTCTAGAATTTTTTTTTGTGTCATGAAGATGCACAAGTTTTTAGATTCTATATGTAAAAATCTTTTTTTTTTTCCTTTTAACACACCATGTATCCATGTGCTCAAGTGAGAAAGGTATTATAGATAACCATTGTTCTCAATTCATAAACGATATGAGAATTTGATATTACAATAATTTTAATTAAGACTAAAGGGTTTGAGAATACAATTTTAGTTTGACCCCTTAGGAATACAATTTTAGTTTGTGTCCCTGCAGACGATATTAATTGTTATAAACCATGTCCTTTAACGATCGTGTGTTAGACTACCC
The DNA here is from genome assembly GCA_948243855.1 of Flueggea neowawraea. NCBI lineage: Eukaryota > Viridiplantae > Streptophyta > Magnoliopsida > Malpighiales > Phyllanthaceae > Flueggea > Flueggea neowawraea. The sequence continues at coordinate 9,634 of CAODLS012651152.1, forward strand.
CTTAAGGTATTATCAGCTATTGACTTGAACCCTCCCCTAAAAAGCATATCAATTATTTAAGAGAAAAAATTACTTATAAACGATTTTTTTTACTTTAACTCTTAGCTCATATAAGAGCACGATACTACATTAACAAATTAGTAGATTTAACAAACGAACTCTAAAATGGTGACACAAATAGAAAAAGAAAAGTTTTTCGGTATTAAGTCCTCTTTTGTCAAACATCTTGTACGTATACGCAGAGATTACTGTGGAATACATTTTTGATTGAATTCATTTATAAGTTTCAGAATTGCTCATTAGAAGACAAATTAATCTGACATATATGATAACTAATAAATATATGTAAAATACTCGAGCATACATGCATGATGCATGTTGAATGCTGGCACTAACAGCCTGTTTATTGCCTTATCACAGTTCTATTCGATTAATTGATATATTAACGAAACTCATCTAAGATCCCACAACATTTTGAATTTATTAACTTAAAATTTATTTGTTTTATTACTTCCAATTAAACCTAATTCGCATTCCTTAAAAAAAAAGACCTAATTCGCATTAATCCACGAGTTTAATTTAAAATATTGGACGAATTCACTGAGTATCAAACTCAAATAAGTTAAACTTTGATACCATTTTAAAATTAAATTTAACTTATAAATAATTCATAACAACTTCACTTGCTCAACATGGAATACCTGATAAACTTTTTCCTAATTAACAACGGGATAATTGGCAGTTTATTTTTTATTTAAAAAGATAGTTTAAGAAAACAATTGTAAACAGCACAAATTTTCTTTTTTTGGTCAAGAAAACAGAACAAACTTTCGTTGAAATTGAAATTTGTGTTTTAAATTATCACTCCAATTTGCACCACCTCTCCAGCAGTTCATGCATGTGCCTACATTTACTTAACCCATATCCACCGTACGTGTCACTATACGTCTACACCACCGATTTAAATATTTGTTCAAATAAAATAATTTTTCCATTTTTTTAAATTTTTATCACGACAAAGATATATGTAAGAATTCCGTACTTTTTTTTTATCGGGATGTGAGGGTAATCCGTAAGTAGTGTATCTCTACTGAATGTTATCATGTAGACTTAAATCAGAAGGTATTCTCTTTGTTACGGAATGTTTCTGTGAGTCATGATTGATAACCGACAGTGGACTTAGACTCGTGCACTAGTGTGATCATTGTAGCACCTCACCGAGGACAAACGAGCCTGATCTGAACAACTTAACTCTATGCAACACGGACCTAAGTGACAACCGAATAACTCAGATTTACGCCGGTTTCACGTCTCGAACTCGAACCGCAAACTGAGGTCAGCGTACCCCATTTTACTCGACTAACTCCTGGTGAATTTGGTACCTTAATTTGAACAACATGCAAAAAATATTAATATATATAAATTAACCGTTTAAATTTGTGTCAGCAGTAAAGAATGAAAAGAAATAAAACCCATCCTTTATAAACCCATGCAATCCATCGGCTCCAATGTCAAACATTTTGTCTGACTGTTGGCTTCTCAATGGGCTTTCTTCAAAACTCATCTTCCTCCTCCACCTCCTTCTCCGTGGCCAAATGGCTCGGCTTCGTCACCGCCGTCTGGGTCCAATCCATCTCCGGCAACAATTACACATTCTCCAACTACTCCGACGCTCTAAAGACTCTAATGAACTTAACCCAAACTGAACTCAACACTCTTTCTGTTGCCAAAGACGTTGGCAAAGCTTTTGGCCTTCTCGCCGGCTTAGCTTCCGACCGCTTACCCACTCCTGTAATTCTCCTCATCGGCTCCGTCGAAGGATTCATCGGATATGGCGCTCAGTGGCTCGTTGTTAGCAGCCAGATTCAACCTCTCCCTTATTGGCAGGTACATTTTTATGTTTTAATGAATCGAAGAGACACAAAACTGAATAAAGAAAGCTGCTAATTAATGAATTCTTTTTGGTGTGTGTAGATGTGTATATTCATGTGCCTTGGCGGGAACAGCACGACGTGGATGAACACGGCTGTGCTGGTGACATGCATCCGCAATTTCCGCAGTAACAGGGGACCGGTTTCCGGAATCTTGAAAGGTTATGTCGGTTTAAGCACCGCTATATTCACCGACCTCTGTGCTGCCCTGTTCTCCGACAGCCCCTCCAAGTTCCTCCTCATGCTCGCCATCGTCCCCTTCGCCGTCTGTCTCACCGCAGTCGTCTTTCTCCAAGAAGTGCCGCCGGCAACCACCGCCGCGGAAGAAAAAGAAGAAATCAAATACTTCACAATCTTTAACATCGTCGCGGTCATCGTCGCCGTTTATCTTCTTGCTTACGACTTCATTCCTAACCCCAGCCAAGTTTTCTCACTTGGGTTTTCTGTTATACTCTTAGGACTGCTAGCTTCACCGTTGGCCGTTCCGGTTTACATGATGGTTCAAGCGTGGCGGTTGGACCGGTCCAAGAACGGTCAGGACGTTGAGGGTCAGATTGATAAGCCATTGTTGTTGAGCAATGGAGGTGCTAACGATGACAATGAAGGGAAGACGGAGGCGGCCGCCGCTGTGGTGGAGGTGAAGAGGAAGCCTGAGATAGGGGAGGAGCATACGATATTTGAGGCGTTGTGGACGGTGGATTTTTGGGTATTGTTTGTGTCGTTTCTTTGTGGGGTTGGGACCGGTTTGGCGGTGATGAACAACTTGGGGCAGATTGGATTGGCTCTTGGATACGTCGACGTTTCGATCTTTGTTTCATTGACGAGTATTTGGGGTTTCTTTGGAAGGATTATTTCCGGCAGTGTCTCTGAGTACTTCATCAAGTGAGTTCACTAATTAATTACTCTTAATTTTTGGCCGACAGAAAGTGGAAAATTGCAAATTTAGTAGATCGTACAATAAAAATATAGAAAAAGTATGTTACGCCAGATGCTTAAAACAAACAAACCTAACTACTTTCTACTAATCAAAAGACTTCGGGGTCGTATTTTGATTGGTTAATCTTGATTTCAATTTGATTAATGATATATGGATTGATGTGAGGAAATTTAGATTTATAATGATTGGTGATGTACAAGGAATTCCGGACCGTCTACGGTTGGAAAATGCAAAGGTCCAAACTCAGAGATGGATGCAACTATGATGGTCCTCAGTATGCAACTTGGTTTAAATTATTCGTTTTATTGGTCCCTTCGTGGTTTAGTTGTATGTTTTAATTTTATTATATTAAGAATCTTTGTTTTCTCAGTTTGATTTTTACTGCTATTTTTGATGGGGACTTAAAGAAATTAATTTTAATATTTTGAAACAAGACAATTTGTAGATTTGTTTTTGCAAAGTTCCTTGAGTTTCTTGGATTTTGTTTTATTTATTTGTGTTTTGTAATGCTTGACAATATTTTTCTGAATTTTAAAATTATTAATAGAGAGGCTGCTTGATGATCAATCACAAGTGGTTAGATTTAATCTAGAAGTCTTAATTACTCTTTTGGTTTTACTTTTTAGAATAGATTGCTTTAATACTCCTTCATCAGTAATAAAGCAGGCTTTGAGCGATGAGTTGCTTTCACTTTAAAAATCAACTTGTGAGATAGTGTCTTTTGATGCATGTAAAGAAGGTATGAAGTGAATCATTCCATGTTTCCATACTTCGATGGTGCAACTGGTTTAGGGTGAAGTAAAAGAAATGGCTCACTAGATTGTTTATCTTCATTATGGGCAGATGAAGACATGAACCATGCCTAATATCTTTCAAAGTTTCATTTCTATCTACAGAATTAATTGAAGGGAAACAGAAATTTGCATTACTTGTGTCAATTTCTGCGCATGCCACGCACATCTTCTCGGTTGTTGGCATTTGTTAGTGACGTCTTCCATCTTAGCTCATCATCCCAAATTAAAATGAATTTTATGTCTGTTTTGTGTAAGAAAGAAATGAAGTTGGTGAAATATTCACATTCCATTAAGATATTTGGATTTTGTTATTATAATATCAATAATTGACACTCATTACTCATCATGGCATTTCTCTAT
>CAODLS012651162.1:0-18863 GCA_948243855.1 Flueggea neowawraea
AAGCTGAGTACGAGAATGATAGCTATGATGCAAGATGCCAAGTAAGCATGAACGTCAATTGCAGCCAACAAATTTTTCTACACAAAACCAGTGAAAAAAATCTCCATTCATTCCCAAATCTGCATTGTTGATAGTAACAAAAGCAGAAGGGCCCATCATGTGAATGTAAAGGGAGATACGCAAAATAACAAAAAGATGCAGAAGGGATTGAACGTTTATTTTTCATCTTATTTTTGCCACCATCTATTCATGTGAGGCAACCTTGCAGTGCATCAACCTAGAGGCCAAAACAATGCAGCAAAATTTACCGGCAACAATATACAGTCCAACAAATAATCTACTATTTCTTTTCAATCTAAATTCATTAGATTCCATAACAAGGGAAATAGTATTATGGAAGAATAATAAGCATGCGAAATTATAAAACATGACTACAGATTAAGAGAACCTGAGCATAGCTACAATTATGCAACAACAACTATATCCATATGGCATGAAAAGAAAACAGATTAAATCAATAGGGAAGAAAACACTTACACTCCACTAATTATTTCTTCCTTAATCCTTGGGATGCCTTCAAGTATTTCTTAATCAAAATAAGGTGTCAGATCAATGTTCACGGGCTGTTTCCCCTTGCTTACTCTCTTCTAATTATCAGCAAACATAAACAAACATGTCAGTATAGAAAATTGAAATGATAACACTAGTGGCATGAAAGAATTTGATATACATAGCACAACCAATAGAAACATGTTGGGCAGCAGGAAACATGTAACTGCTGACAGATGTAAAAATTCCCACAAGACCAAACTCAGAAAATGCTGAGTTTTGGGTCTTTAAGATAGTTGACTTAAGTTCCATAACACGCCAATAACATCTAAATGCCTTAGCAACTGATATGAGTCCACTATCATGACCTAGAAAGTGACTAAGGTCAAGAAAAGTTGCTACTTAAAGCAAAATTTTCATTGTTCAGTGATATACCAAGGGATATTAGAATAAAGCAAAAAAAATTTCATCCAATAATTTGTAGACTTCTTTACGGCTCTTGATTGTTTCCTTTTTGATGAGTATAACAATTAACAACATAAATGACTCCAAGCGATTGCTGTAGTCATGCTTTGAACTAAGTTTTTCCTAAGACCACTTTGACTAACATTTAGAATAGTGGTATCACAACCAGTATTCCAAGATTCTATATTTCCTTTGAATATGGTTGTGAAAAGCTCAAAAAGACGTTGATATGCATTTTAGTTCTAGATGCATCAACACTTGAAATGTCTATTTTGATTGGCAACGGAAGAGATAAGATTATGCAACCAGAACGACTAGATAACAGACATAGAGTAGAGCAGCAAAAAAGGCGAGCAAAAGTGAATGCAGTATGACATTAAGACTACATATAGTATAATTTTGAAAAAATTAAACAAGTTCCCAAACTCACTCATACAGTTGATAATCACAATGAAACTAATGGAATCAAATTAATTAAATTGATAGCAATCTAAAATATCAATCCTACCATGAACAAAATCCAACTTTTATATCTCTCACATAAATTAGACCAAATAAGCAATTTGGCAAGGGCTAAGACTATTTTGCACTGAAGATGAGCATCTTAAAACACTACATACTCATGTCAAAGGTAGACTAAGAACTTACAGCTATAGCCATGAGCTCTTCCAGTAGGTCCTCCAAATGACTAAGTGGCTTTTCCACAAAAAATAAAGCAAATATGGTTAGCTATAATGCCAGAAAAGTGAGAAAAGGCACTTTGCTCTCTGTCTGTACGTGTATGAGTATATGTGTGCGCGTGTGAGTGTGTCCACTACATTCCTACATTTAGAAGAATAGCATGTAACTTACCCATTGCGTTGGACCATCCACCAGTGCCTTCGAAGGATTGTCATGCACCTAAGAAGCCCAAAGAATATTTTGCAGATATGAGTGTAAGATGTAAGGAAAAGAAGATCACTAGCAGAATTCTTCATATGAAGAACACTTGAGAAAACACAATCAAATCGGGTAAAGAAAAGACTAATATTTGTATTCCGCATATTGCCCACCCAGGATAACCAGAGACTTTTCGCCAGAATTTCCTTACTCATGCTAAACTGAAATATTTTCCAACTTCAGAAGAGGCTAAGTGAGCAACTTTCAGCTATGTAACAGGAGGTAATCACAACCAAACTATAGTCTAGACATCATAATTCTGAGAAATAATATTCCTCAACCACCAGAAGATCCACCATAACTCCATAAAAATTCCATCCACACCAACTGCAACAGCTGTCCTCGCAATGCATGGTATTAATTCACGAAGACCACCACTGGCTACACCTCCACCATCCAACTGTAGAATAAGCTCAGTTTGTTAAACTATGCACAAAAAGAGAAACATTAAGTCGAACTCAACTTAGAGACAATCAGCAAAGCCCAGTGACAAGGAAAACAGAATGTAACTGTGCCATTAAAAGAATAATATTGAAATTGTAAACCTTCAAATGATGAAAACATATAATAGTATCTATTTTCCAAATACTAGTATGAAAATTATTTATAAGATTTGTGCTAACATTATATATCTTGCAAAAGGAATGTAATGCATTCCACACCTTTTTCCCCGCAGGCTGCTGCAATGAATGGGTTATGTCTGCCACCTGTATTGATACATTATTCATGTTTTCCATATTAGGCAGTTAAACTTAAGAATAGAAGCATAATATTGGAGTAATACAAAATGAATAAGATTGTAAAGTTCGATATTAGAAAGCAAGTGCAACAAGAGTATGGTTTTCATAATATCAATCAATGATAAAAGAACGTATCATTATGGTAACGGTTCAGCGACAAGACAATTATTTCTGACCCCTGATGAAAAGTCATAGTGTGCCAACAAATCTCTGAAAAAAAAATGTGGACATCCAAGCTTACCCATTCACTTTCGGTAAATTGTTTAATATTTCTATCAATAAAAGACTTTCAACAAGCTAATATTTGCACCCCTCTGCTTCAAACTTCAAAGCTAATTTAGAAACCACCATTAATACCAAAAGGATGTTGCCCCCCTTCAGAACAAGAATCAATCAGATTTTCAGAAATCTTCTTGCTTGGAGATTAAACTTCAAATCAGCATAAAGTGTAATTTAGTTCTAGTTGAATATATGGTTTTGTCATCTGTGATTGTAGGTTAATGATGTACACTGTTTTCCATCTTCTCACGTATGCTTTGCAGGGATTTCATGAATATACCCAAAGTATTACTGTTCAAGTACCATCAGATACAGAAGCATAATATAAATAGCATGTAACTTACAACAGGACAATTTGCTTCCCTCAACCACTCCAAGTTGCGCGGATCAACAATTAAATCATCTACAAAACAAAAACAGAATGTAAAATATCTTGATCATAATTTCAGAGAAAGAAATCAAACGCCAATGACACCTTCAAAAATGTTTTTTCAGTAATAATTAAAAAAAAATCCAAACTTAGTATATCCAAACATGGTTCCTCTCTCACAAACCATAACATTTGGGTTTCCAGCCAACCTAATTTTATCCGCAGAGTTTAACATAACCTAGTATTTAAATTCAAAAATATTCAGGAAATCAAGCACTTAAGTTTCAAATATTACAAAGCAATTATCCAAGCAAGAACCTAAAAATTCACTGAAAGGGAAAATTCCAAGAAGGCACTCACAGATGGAGCACAGAACTGGCCTTTCTTAATATTGATTATTTTTCCAGTCTTGGCAGCAGCAACTAGAAGATCTGTCTGTCACATTATAAAAAAGAAAATGCAACGCAAACAAATCTACAGAATCAGAAATAATCCTGAAGTTACTCATCATGAAGCATTTCATTTCTAAATAGAATGCATCGACTTAACCTGACGGCACAAAAATGCTGGAATCTGTATAATATCTGCAACTTTGCCAACTTCTTCACACTAGCAACAAAAAAAAAATGTTCTATTAGTTTGAAACAGAAAAATCCAGGCCCAACTTTATTTTGTCATTGTCATATCAAAAACTAAGCTTTTAGAAAAGAGTCAGAAGTTACCATAATTTATTTAACTGTCAACATCGCAAGTTTGCAACCAAAATTAAAAAAGATAGCATCTGAAAGCAGGGGGGAAAAAACTTGAAAAACACAAGCATGATACATAAATGAGCATACCTGGATAGTTTCATGCACATCAGTAATAATGGGGATGTCATAGGCTACTTTAACTTTCTCAAGAATCTGCCATCATAAATGATCACCAATATTTAAAACCTCGGAGACGAAATTGCATTAGACGAAAGAAAAAAAACAGGCAAAAACACAGACACACACACAAACCTTCAAGCCCTTACTCAAACCCGGACCTCGAAACGACTTGGAAGATGTTCTGTTGGCCTTGTCAAAACTCGACTTAAAAACCAAAGGCAACCCAACTCTACAAAAATGGAAAAATAAAATCTTTATCACAAACAGAACCTCAATTAAGCATTTGGATACAGTTTCATGCCCGAATGAACCAACCCATTCGCCATAGAATATGAATAAACATAGGAAAATGGAAAAAAGACAAACTTTGTGGTTATAGCCTTGATATGTTTGGCCATTCTCATGATTTGCTCCTCCGATTCAATGACATTGGGACCTGCAAACAAGAAGAATGGCTCTGCTGCCTGTACAATAAAATGGGATTATTAAAAAAAACAATACATAAATTTGAAGCAATGAAGAAAAGACATTACAAAGAATGTGACAGGGGAAAACCTTAAGTTGATTAAAAAGAAGTGCGGAAGATTCCATGATTGGCGAATAGAGGGATCTGAGTGAGAGAGTGTGAAGTGGATTGGAGCTGCTAGAGGAGTGAAGATGGAGCCAGATCAAAACATATACGAAGGGTTGGGCGGTTGGGCATTCGGTCGGTTCAAGGCTGCTACCGGGTTGATTCGTTATTTTAACCGACCGCATCAACAAGTCTGACGTGGTCGAGAATATGGGATTTTGTGGTAGTTACTACTGTTGTCCAAAAACACAACACGGTAATTACTGTGGTTAATTTAGCCGACAAGCAAATGATTTTGTAGTGTGATGGGAAAAGGCAAATTCGCCGACAGCAGGATTCGAACCTGCGCAGGCAAAACCCAACAGATTTCGAGCCGGTCTCCTTAACCACTCGGACATATCGACAATTTGTTAAACGAGGCAATTTTTTAAAATATATCAAATTAATTAGGGAAGATAAGTACCTGTTTTGCATCAGTTGGTTTTTGCTGATTGCAGTTTTAAATGTGATTGCTGTATTAGGACGTAAATCATTTTTTTATGCTCTTAGTACTGGAGATGACTTTAACGGCAAGTTTATCGGTAATCCTCAGTTCTAAGAATGAACCACAGCATACATCAAAACCTACCATTTGCATATTATGCTGCAATTTGTTAACATTCAAAGAGGGTAAAGGACAGGATATATTAGTTTACAAACTGAATTTGCCACCTCTACACAAAACAATAAAACCATGGGAGAAGTTTGTACAATTGCCTTTAACAGTCAGGATGATGTTAACTATGAAAAATAAAAGAAAAGAAGTAAAAATATTCCAGAACTTCAATCATAACAAATGTGAGGACAGTGAAAATGTGATCATCCCTTCTTTAACTAATCAACATTTTCGTTTGTTTCAAATAGCAGCAAGAAGAGAGTGGATTAACGGATGGATGCTACCGTACAAAGACAATGTTCATACTGAGTTCAAATACTGTGAAGGAGGCAAACATGAAAAGGATGCCATACTCGTGGTTGTTCTTGAATGGATATGACATGCTCACGACAGCAATTCAGTGATCTCCGATCAAATGCCTCCTGCAATACGTTTATTGACATGGAAAGTATATGTCAGAGGCAGTGAGAAATGACAATCCAATTAAGTATAGACAAGTTCATCAAATAAAGCTTATTTATCAATCATAGCAGATAACAGCATGTAACGGGGAATTATGTTACGTCATAAGTTGAGCAGTGCATAATTAAGAGAAAAGGCTGCAATCATCCGTGCCAAATCGGTAGAAGGAGGTTACCTTCATCATCAACTCTTCTTAAATCAAGAATTTTTTGCAAGCTCAGTGTTGACGTCAAGATTACTATTAGGAAACCATTTGGGAGGATAGGAGATATCAGATGGTTGGAGTCGTAGACTCCAGACCATGACTCTAGAGCAATCCTCCATCAGGCCTTCCATTTGACTTTCATCTTCCACAACTTGATTAATGAATGTGCTAGCCTGCACTTACAAAGTGAGGTTATCATTTCAAGCTAAAAACAGAAGAGAGAGAAAAAATACTCATCAAATTCAAAATAGGTAGACATAAACGCTAAATATACAGAAAAGACAAACCAGAAAAGTAGGTAAATTCAGTTATCATCCTGTATGAAATATGGCTGATAATAGGTCATACATATACCTTTGTCTTTACAAATTGCAGCACAAAGATTCACATTCTACATTGCATTAAACTCAATGGTGCTGCCAATCAAGTAACCAATTTTCCAAAAATTAAGCTGTTTTCTATAATTTTTCAATGCCAAAAAGCCTCAATTCACCTTTTTCTGTTTGAAGGTAAGTCATTTCGCTACTCCATATAAACGAACGGATATTCATGAAGACAAAAGAATGATTACCTGAAAGCCATCCTTGACAGTGTCAAGATGTCTAATAGGTTCAAAGATAGATCGGTGCCATTGCTTTGGATCCCAAAGAATAGAATGGTGCTGTTGAATGCAAAGCCTTACATGTCAGCATGGAATCTCCGGAATCTCATGGTTGCTTCATTTACATGCCATCCAATAACTCAAGTTCCATTGCAAATGGGACCCTCTAAGAAAGCTTTGTTTCCATTCCCTGTTAGTTTAGCCACTGTCCATGTCCCAAATCGCCTGCTAGGCAAAAACAGAAGAAAACAATGAATGCACTTCTTTGAAAGGAAGAAAGCAACCCCCTTTCATGGGACTAATATAAAACCTATAACAAATAATCATTTAGGAGCACAGAACAAACAACTGGCAATGAAATGAAGAAAAGAAAAACCCTGCCAGATGATATTTTTCACCAGGAATGAAAAGCAAATAGATGGTGACAACTCAATTGCAAAAAATAAAGCAGCTTTGTCCATCACTTTTGGCAAAAATGCCACATTTCCATGAGCAAAATTAACTACTCCCTAGTCTTCTCTTCCTGTAATTCTTTTCCCTATAGCTACAGATTATGACCAAGGTAATTTTTTGGTTATGTGTAAAAGTCAAATACCTCCGCCTCTTATTTTATACATAGTAAACAGTGGCATGGGAGAGAGGCGTTTCCATGCAATGCACGATTGCAGACAAGTCAAGATTGTTTTACTCAAAAGTGATGGAATGGCATAAATATATTGACATTACCTGATCTGCCTCATTTGCTCAAAAAGATCAGATGAATATATATTTTCATCATCTGCAAAGTAGACCATTCCATTGAGGCGATGGGTTTCAATGTGAGACAATGCCACATTCCTTTGGTGGACACTTCTATCTTTTACATCAGTTAGGTTCTTATTGCAAACAAGATGGCTGTACATAACCCCTGTTCTCCTTAGGATGTCAGCTGTTTCCTCAGATTGGGATGTCATTTCCACAACTATCCACAAGAGAGGAGGATGGACCATCTTTAATGTGTATGCCAACTGATTCAGATAGTAAGTTTGGAAAGGTCGAGCATATGTTGGGGTCACAACTATCAAAAGCTTCCGAGAGACCACGTTTGCATCAAGAGAGAGAGAAAAGTTAAACCCAGATTCACTAGAGGTCACATCAAATGATTCTATTTCCTTAGCAACAGGCTACGATATGGCATTACTGTAAACAGTCCCTGTTTCTAATATTGATGTCGCGTTTCTGGTGATATCTTCTTCATATGAATGAAAATCTCCAACAGTAGAAACCACCTCAAAGGAAACGCCTTGGTGTTTTGGCATTAGATTTGATGACAAATTCATTGAGATAAATGGGGTAAGTCCAATAAACACTCCAACCATAAAACAAACAAAAACATGGAAAAGGGCCTTCCTCCAAATTTGCCCATTAGGCTTTGACCTCTCTGAAAGTATTGAAGATCTTGGCGAAAATACACCAGGAACAAAAGGTTGAGAATCTGATATACCAAGAATAGAAGAGAACAACCCACTAGAACTTGGATAATGCTGAGCACATTACAAACACTTAGACAACAGCGAAGGGGTCTGAACAACTTCCTCATTCATCAAGCCTCCGGCTCTGGGCACCGGCGACAATGTTCTCCTTATAGAAGCCATTCACGCAAATCCAATAATTGCCTTTAAACAGACCAAATGTCAATCCAACGCTATGATTCCCAAACAAAGATAGCATCCAAATAAATCACACCACTCTCATTCTCGCCCTTCTAAAGACAACGAAAGTGAGTATCAGCCTGAAATCAGTTGCTACCAAAACTACATTCTTAACCATCTCATTGAAACTAAGCCACAACAATACTCCATCAGAACCCAATTCATCAAAGCTTCAAACAGTGTATCTCAGCAATGCCTCAGATAGCAATGAACCCACAATGCATTCACACAAGTCCTTGATCTTCTCACTCAAAATCAAGTCTTCAACAAAACTTTCAAATCAAAGCAAAACACATTAATAAGCATCAGAACATACCACAAAAGAAGCAGATTCAGCAACAAAGTCGTCAATCTAACCAAATGGGTTCTCAAATTCAGCGTCGACGACAAATTTATGTCGGATCTTTGGAGCCAACAAGCATTCCTTACTTGTTCATGTACTGCTACTTCTGGGTCTCCTTGTAAAGTTGCTTTCTAAGTCTTGGATGTTTTGGGTTCAACAAAGGTGATGAAAAGTTCAGTACTTTGAAAGTGAAGAGAGAGAGAGAGAGAGAGAGAGAGAGAAGTGAGTAGCGATGTACTACTTAAAAAATCTCTCCAGTCTCTCACAATCAGTAATATTGAATCAAAGATTCAGACTATGACTTTTTTTTTTTTTGCTTTTTTCATTTGTTTGTTTTGTGATTTTTTTATTAAGTACTAATTTTGACTTGAACATATTCTTTGACACGCGTCAGTTGATGGGAGCTTTGCTCAAATCCATTATTTTCTTTTCAACTCTATGAAAATATTTTATCGCAATGTTTTCTGAATAACTGTACTTGATGTTAAATTTTGAAATTTTTTACTTAACATAATGCTAAAATCTCAATTTTTTTTACTTTGGAAAAAAATATTTGCTATTTATAATAATATTACTCTTCTCTAAAAAGCAAGTTTTTTTATTCCTTGACTCGATAATTTGGTATTTCAATTTAAATTAATTAATTTAAAGATAAAAAATGTGAAGTAATAATTATTTTAATTTTTTTTCAGTATCTGAAATCTGTAAATATTTAATGTTGAAATTAGTCAGGAAAAAATTGTAGGCAAGTGGTAGTTTGGTAAATTAGGTGTGTTTGTTTGGCTTAATAACAACAATATTGAATTGAGCATATTTATTTAGCTTAATAGGCGAAAATATGTGATTGGAGTTTATGTAAATAGCAAAAGCTCGGACAACCATGTGAGAAAGTATGTGAAGGCAAATCCTAACAATCTTATTACTAGTCACGTAGTTTAGTGTAATGGTAAAACAATCATATTTAGGACTTGAAATTCCAAGATCAAGACTCACGAAGAATAGGATGGAAATTTGGATAGTATCGGTCGGGACTTAGTAAAATAAAAAAAAATCACTAGGATGTCAAGAGGCTTTTTATGTCGCCCACGATTCCTCTTTTATTGATAAAAAAAAGGTTTTTTTATAAATTCGAGTTCTCTTCACTTCTACAACCCCCCTAAACAAAATATAAAGACAAAAAAGGAAGGGAGAGGAGAGGACGGTCCTATTTATTTTCATTATGAACGAATACTTATTGGATATGCCAGATTTGCAAGGATGGTCGTATATTTCGCAAAATCTGACCATTATTGAGAGCTTTGCCAAAGAGAGCACAACTTGGATACAGATGGATCCGGAAAATAGTATTGTTTAAAGTGGCAGAAGCTGAGAAATTGCACTTGGAAGTGAAGTTCACTCAAAATTCTGAAAATGTCGCCAACTTTGATCAATTGGCCTCAGGATTCGAGATTGTGAACTAAGATTCACCCTTAGTAGTGAGTAAGAACTTTCATATTTTCTTCCAAAACAAAAACAACTAAACAAAGGGTAGTGGCAAGTGTGTTAAGTGTAAAATCACAATAAATAATAAAGAGACATAGAAAATACCTATGTCCGCCCTCAAATGCACCATTCTAGTTTTTTGCTACTATTTCCTACAAAGGCCAAACACATACAACTTCACTTCTTAAATTAAGCAGAACTTTTATAACTTCACTTTACAGTTAAGTGACAACTCTTATGACAATAATTTTTCACTTTAGTAAGAATTCTTCCAAAACTAGTTGATTGTATGATTCAACTAAAAATTCCATAACTTTCAAACTAAATGTGAACTATCTAAGTTGATTTTAGCTCAACTTTAAGTTACAAGGATTGACCCACTTCAATCATTCTGAAACATAATAACAAGATGTATAAAATTTTTCACGTACAAGCTCTAACATGCCTATTACAAAATTATGAGCATTTCGCTCTATGGAACTTGATTTAGGGTGTAGAATGTGTTTTGATATTTAAAATTAACGACTAAAGTCTCTGGAGGAATTTTCCAAATTCTCAGGTCGTTTAGTTGACTAATGTTAATTTGTTCAACATAACTTTATGCATTTTCAATTCAGTAGTTTTTGCCTCACAGTTTATTTAGTTCAATGCATGTATAATTTATTTGCATTAAGATTGGTCGACTGATCTTTGCTCACCCAATTGAAGATCATATGCCTTATTTTAGTAAGCTCAGGTCATCTAACAATATTTGCTCGACTGAGTTTGGCATGTTAATTTTGTAGGTTGATCAAAAATTGAAGAGATGGAGTTGGATTCAAATTCAAAAGGCAAAAAACCAATAATTTTGGAGATCATGAATGAAGATTCAAATTTTGAATAGATAGATGAAATTGTTTGTAATGAAAAGAGATGTATAGGGAGGCAAATAGGTTAGAATTAGGCTTAATAACAAGAAAAAGTACCTCCAATTCCATAATGTTCATTGTGGCTGGTTCTACAAAATAATTAGTTTTTAAGTGCTTGTTTAATTTAAAACACTCATTTCTAACGAAGTACATTTTTAAAAAAGTTTATTACTAAGTCCCACTCAATAACTTACTTTCTCAGAATTAAAGAAAAAAATTGGTTATGTTTTTTTGTTGACATCATACTTACTCTAAACTAAACATTTATATTTTTATCACTTACAAGAAAGTTGTACTTCCTAAGTGTACTTCCTTACTATCAAACCGGCACTAAAGAAACAAGTCGTCTCTATAGAATTATGATGGATTGACTCCTTACAAACAAGTCGAGTAATAACAAACATTATCTAAGAGAAAAAAAAAGGCCAAATTTGTATGTTTTTTTTTATGGAGACTTTAAGTGAAGTGGAAGTATGGAAAAACTTAGATCTAGTTTAAACTTTAGTGGTTGTTTCGTTGTTGAGAGAAAAGTGGGAGGGCTAGTTTAACCATATTATGAGAAGAAAATATATTGTCCGATTATTAGTTTCTCATCCTACAAGAGCATCTCCAAGCAAACTCTATTATAGAGCAAAATGTTAGAAATGGTGCAAAGATGAACTCCAACCCAACTCTATTTTGTGCACAAAAATAGGGGAGAACTACAGTGCCACGCCAAATGTGGCATGACACTGTAGCCACGCTACTTCCTTTTCTGTTCTTTTTTTATTAATTATGTACTTTTATTCTATTTCTTTTGATTTTTGGGTATTTATATTTGTTTCACTCTTGTATATTAACCAATTATAAATAAAAATACTAATATTAGGATATTTGTAATTGTATATTTTTTTTTATTTTTAACTATGTTGAATCTAATTTTAATTATCTCATAATAATATATAAAAATAAATATATAAAACATAATAGATTAATATTACATAAAATTCAAACTATAAGAAGAACATAGAATAAAATTTGTTATAATATAAATTTTATTAATTTTTAATTAATATAAATAATATATATAAAATAAAATTTTAAATGCTTAACCTTATTAAATAGCAAAATATAATTTGTTGGAATAGTTTGTATTGTTTTGTAAATTTTACTTTTGAAATGTTATGTATGTTTTAATTAATTTAAATACAATGTTAATTAATAATTTAATTAATTCATAAAAATATATGAAAAAATAAAAATTTAGTTTCTTTAATAAATAATTAAAAAAATTAAGTTTGTGCTTAGTTTGTCAAAAAAATAATAACAACAAATGTGATTTAGAAAGAATATTGAGGGAATATTCCTTTTTAGAGTTAGAAACAGAGTTGTGAGTTGGAGATGTTTTTACTGTAGATGCTGTATTTTTAAAGTAAATTACTGTAAAATAGAGTGTTGTGTTAGATTTGGCCTAATATAGATATAAAAGTGAAGTTAGATCAAGAGGTCTCTACAGGCTTATTGAATATGAGTTTCGTAAAAAGAATGATATGAGAACTTCATGGGTTTTGTTATGTGTTTTGTTGTAGTATGTAATAGGTGATTTCAACTATCTATTATCTATTAGGAGAGAAGGGGCAACGTGTTTCACTCTTCTTAGCTCATTGAAGATTTTAAACTAACTGAAGTCAAATGTTAGTAAACAAATTAGGTTATAACATGCATCCTTTCATGTATGAGAAATGCTATTGGTGTTGTGTTGAGAGATGTGTTTGGTTGTCTTAAAAGGGCATAAACCCATTCAAGAATTAGCTCACACCTGAAATTAAGGAAATGTCAGATTTCCAGGAGGCTTTTAGTTAACTGGGACAATTAAAGATAAACTCATGTTATTATAGAATTTGATTGCCAGATTATGGTGTAGGTGATAAACACAAAGAGAAAGTTCATGTTATTATAAGCTTTTTTTGTCACTAATGTTGGTTTGAATCAGTATCCTTCATGCAAGATATACTGAAAAATTTTGTCATACGAATTTGTTATTTATATATAGATTTTATAGAGTCTAATCTTCATTTTAATGTCAAAATTCTCCAAGGCCCATGCATGATGTAGTTCTCCCCAATGCGCATTAGATCCAACAAGTTCCACTAAGTGCTTGCAATAGAAAAAAAAAACATAGAAAAAAAATCACGAGACAATAAAAAAAAAATAAAGAAAAAATAATTACTTACTCAAGACCCTCAATCATCAATCCAAAGTTGTTCACTTTATTTTGAATCACTCCAAGTCTTTGATTGGCTCAAATCTTGGTAAATCTGAGAAAGCGATCCTAAAAACTATCATAATCCCTGTGTCCTCCATGTACGTGATAAGGACGATTGGAATTCATATGACAACATTCACATTTTGAAACATGCCAGCCTCTAGCTTTTAAAAATTGGCCTGATCATGGGGCGTGCAAAAGATGATCCTCTGGGCAAACTTGAAATCATGGAGGACATGGTTTGATCTGCTTCGAGTCATTGGAATCCTGTAGCCATGTTGAACAAAAGCAACAGAGCTATTACAATTCTGTTCCATTTTGGGCATTTTGATTCCTAACCAGTTCAATTTTGGGTGATCCTATTCCAGACTAGTTCGATTTTAGGCAATCCGATTCTATACCGATTTGATTTGGGGTGATCCTATTCCAGGCCACAGGAGAGTTAAGCAATTTGTTAAATTGTAGGATATTCAAATCACATACATAAAAACTTTTTTTTTTGTCAAGACATACACAAATTTTGTTCATACATTCATGATCATAATGAATTATCCCAAAAAAAAACATGGTATTGCTAAGAAAATTATAATTACTACAAACCATAATTAATTAATTATAACCTAAACGTGTGGAATCACACTTATTAATTTAAATATAATAAACTTCACTTCCTATCATGATTTATTTATTACTAAGATTTTCAATGTGCTCAAACTGCTACAGTAACTTAAACCAAGCAATTAGGACAAATAAAGTATTTGTACAACGAAAGAGAATTATCCATTTCTACATCAAGACGAGTCAAATTCAAGCAACTGGCTTTAGTACCATAATGTCTCACACAGTCTTTGTCTTCATTTCAGCTACACTCATGGTTTCCTTCACTTCCATTCTTTCATTCTTCGAGGATGATTTGACCTGGATGTGGAACTTAAGTCCGGTAAACAATGGTCCCATGAAAAGTTCATAGAGTTGCATATTCTTGTACAGGATTATTAAATTCAAAATAAAAATCAAGTGAACGATAACATCGCATTCTTTGCCAAGATGGTAGAATGAATGCTTGTGAATTTCCAAGTGCAAGAGCCTTTCAATTATTTCTTTCATATCACAAATGAGACCAGTTGAGGGCATATTGATTTCAGGCTTCAATTGTGCTCCGATTATCGCAAAGACCACCATTGCCAAATATAATTAGTACAAGCAACTTAGATGTAGTTTTGAACTTTTTTTAGGAAGCGTTTCGAATATGTCTAAACTATATGCATTATTCCTCTTAGATACACAAAATGTGAAGGTTCAAGTGCCATGAATGAGAATATAGTTACACACACTTTCACAACAAAATTAAAAATAAAGTAATTGAACATGCACATTACCTTGTACAACAAAAATGGAAGTAGATTGACTGAACATGCGCATTAACCTGTTCAATTTTACATGAACATTATATTGCATACCTAAATCTCAAAATTAACAAAATATATTAACTAAAAATATAATGTCATACGATTAAATAAAAATATAACAAAATATATTAGCTAAAAATATATCCTTTGAGCAAACTCGAAATTGTGGAGGGCATAGTTTGATCTATTTCAAGTCATGGAATCCTTAGCAATGTTGAACAAAAACAACAGTGCTATTACGATTCAGTTTGATTTTGGGATAGCAAAAATCACACATTTATTTTAAAAATAAATACATAAATTGAAAAATAAACTCAAGCTAAACACATTCTCTCAAATGGAAGCATACATGAAACTTTTGTAAAAAGTACCAAATCTATAAATAGGGAGAAAACCATGCCTAAACTAGATTCAAAGCCATTCTTCATATTTAATACTACCATCTGAAAAATCTACTAAAATCACGGGACGAATAAACCAAATCGCCATCTATACTACTTCTTGAACATGTAATGTAAGTCCAAATCTTATTATTCTAGCCCTTCTAATATAGATTCCACTAGAATCTAAATGAAATTCTCAAAAACAAGTATGATTGACGACCAAATAACAGAGCTATTATGATTCAGTTTGAGCTATTTCAAGTCATGGAATCCTTAGCCATGTTGAACAAAAACAGCAGAGCTATTACGATTCAGTTCGATTTTGGGATAGCAGAAATCACACATTTATTTTAAAAATAAATACATAAATTGAAAAATAAGCTCAACCTAAACACATTCTCTCAAATGGAAGCACACATGAAACTTTTCTAAAAAGTATCAAATCTATAAATAGGGAGAAAACCATGCCTAAACTAGATTCAAAGTCATTCTTCATATTAAATACTACCATCTGAAAAATCTACTGAAATCACGGGACGAATAAACCAAATCACCATCTATACTACTTCTTGAACATGTAATGTAAGTCCAAATCTGATTATTCTAGCCCTTCTAATATAGATTCCATTAGAATCTAAATGAAATTCTCAAAAATAGGTATGATCGACGACTAAACAAGCTTTCATTAGATATAAATTGTCATTAAATCAAAGAAGTAGGTACAACGGTGCAAAACAAACACATAAAATAGGTATGATCTAATGATCTAATGTTTAGCATATATCAAGTCGAAATCGAGAAAACAACAACATTGAAACACACCAATATTGTTGCATTGCTAATTGCATCGCCTACATTTTAGAATTCTGTATACAAAAGTGTACACATATGTTTAAACACTTTTAGTGCTCTCGTTGTTGATTTTATGTAGAATCTGCATTAGCTTCAACAAATTGAAAACAAGTAGGTTACATTTACAAAATTAAATATTCAAAAGTGTACAAATGTCTACAAAACGGAAAATAATTGAAGGCGATATCTCTAATTTTAATATGTAGGCATTTTAAAAAGTAGGATAAGTGTTCAAAAATCTACAGAAGTGTACATAACTGCATATAATTGAAAGGCAGAACTGGTTAATCAAAAAATAATTAGAATTTTGGTACTGTATTAAACTATTCAAAAGTCTACATAACTTATTAATTTTTTGTGAAAAAAAAACTTGTTGCTTTTTTTTTGATAAATGACAGGAAAAATGGACATCATACAAAGTAATACTACAACATAACGGGATTTGGGATGAAAATGGAAGGTTTAAGGACTATAAGGTAGGTAGAACACTTCTGTCTTGCACAACCAACTATGACACATTATGCAAAATTATCTTGTACAACCTAAATCTAAAAGGCTTCCACACAAAATTTAACATAGAGAATGACCTCAACCTATCATTCTACATAGAGCTCAAAAGAAAAGAAGCAAATGTGATCAAATATCCTCTATGCCTCACAATACTTGAAAATTACCAAGATGACGCAGATTGAGATATCCTGCTACCATGCCTAATGAAAACAAAGATAAACATAGTAACAACAAGTACAACATATGAGGAAAACAACTTATCTTACCTATCAAAAATACTACAAATAACATCCAACATTGCAAAAGACGGCATTCAAACCATAGAGTTGGAAAGTGATGATGATAAAGATAGCGAGATTAACAGTATAGATGATGATGAATATGAAAGTGGACAAAGAATAACAGAGGGGTATATCTTCAACAACAAACAATGTGCTAAAAATGCACTTAGCCACTATGCTTTGGTGAATCACTTCAACTACAAAGTGGATAAATCTTGCAGCAGAAATTACTATGTAAGTTGCATTGACAAAACTGCAGCTAGACATTTAAAACATCAACTGTCCACTTCCGACGGAAAACATGGACATTATATTGCATACCTAAATCTCAAAATTAAAAAAAAAATATATTAACTAAAAATGTAACATCACATGATTAAATAAAAATATAACAAAATATATTAACTAAAAATATATCCTTTGGGCAAACTTAAAATTGTGGAGGACATGGTTTGATCTATTTCAGGCCATAGGAATCCTTAGCCATGTTGAACAAAAACAACAGAGCTATTACAGTTTGTTTTGATTTTTGACTATCCGCTTTTAGACCGGTTCAATTTTGGGCAATCTTTTTTCAGACCATTTTGATTTTGGGTGATCTTACTCCATACCGACTCAATACTAACCATGTTGAACGAAAGTAGTAGAGCGATTATGTACTCTAAGCCAAAAAAAATAGTGTAATATCTTTTATTTATATAGAAATAAGATTAAAAAAAATGCAACATCGTTCGGAGTGTTAATTTAATATTTACTATTGTTGATTTAACAGATGACTTAGCTAATAAATTTCCATTTTTAAGTTAAAAATTACATTAATTTTTTTAATGTAAAAAATTACATTACCTGAAATCCTCTTTTTAATATATTAAATTGTAAATTATATATATATATATATATATTATATAATAATAATTAGGAAGTTTTTCTAAATTTGTGACAAGCGTTTTCTTAGTTGTTTGACAAGTGACATTTTAATGTTAAAAAATATTAATTTATATTTGCTATTCTGTAAAGTTTTTTTAATCATGTTTAAATATTAATGACTCTAATTAACTCCTCTTTATATTTTTTGTTTAATTGATTCTCTTCAAACTTCCGTTTTCATCCTTGCAAATAAAAATTGATTTCACTCTATATACCATTTGAGAGACGTTTTTCACGCACCCTACCTCATTTCTCCATTTTGTTCACCACATGTATGTTATTTCTTGCAAAGTAATATTAGTTTTAATGGTATATCACTTTCATTTGATCTGTTTTCGTCTTGTGAAACCAGGAAGGTTTGGTACAATGGTTTATCTGAGGGAAGCAATGTGTTTGAGATTTGTATAAATACGCATGAAGTGGACCGTACAGCCTATACTCGAATTGTTGGTAAATAATTTGGCTTTAGCATTTTTGTTTAATTTTTCTAAATGTGCTTTTGCTTTTTTATTTTTTTTGTGATAGTTGTTTTTAATTTAATTTAATTTATGAATAATTAAAGAATATGTTAATTTCTGAATTCTTAGTTTTGATCTTTTTGCTTTGTGAATAGAATAAAGATTTTATAGTTAAGTTATTTTCTTTTTTTATCAGTAACTATAGTTAGGTTATTGAGGATATACTTATTTATTTCCCTCAGTTGTTTCTTGCGTTTCATGTTCTGTCCCTGAGATATCTTTGGTAATTTCCACATTTGCAGCTACTTCTTTTTTAGCCCCAATATTTGTTGTAGGTTTTTTTACTTCAAGTTTTCTTACTTCAGGAAGAGTAAGTCTTCAAGTTGTTGAAGGATTTTTAAGACAATCTTCAATAGGATGTTCTAGCCAGCAATAATTTTTTTTATGATTCCAACATTAGAAATTTGGTTATTTCAAAGCCTTTTTTATTCTAATGATTTCACATTCATAATTTCAATGAGAAATTTATTGATAATTATTTGAATAAGATTTATAAGTGTTATCTATTATATGCATCTTTCATTTCTGTTGGAAAATGTGGTCTGCTCATGACGGGTGAACCGAACTCGGTCGGTCAAGGTGTGAACCAAGACCGTGGGCCGAGAC